>JAUYWV010111095.1:0-12513 GCA_032274565.1 Nematoplana nigrocapitula
GAACATGATTTCTGGTTTAGAAAGTGGAGATATAAGTTTTCTAGAAATGTTAATGGATCCACAAATACCGCCAGATATCAACCAGTTTACTGGATTGACGAATACTCAGAAGAAAGAGATACATGGAATCAGTAATGATGATTACATGAACTTGGATAGGAACACCGTGGCTGAAATGGCTAGACTCGAGGAAGAAGGAAAAAGTAAAGCGACACAAAGTCAAAAGAAGGTATATATCAACAAATTCAAAACATTTCTCCGAGAACAACATATACCGGATAACATCGAAACCATGCCTATACGTTAAATTCGTTCGTAATGATGGTTATGCGAGTCCCCGTGGTCTTTACTATTGAGGAACCTGTCTACAGTAGGTGCACCACACCCACAAAGAGAGGGACCTATTTTCGCCAACGTTCGGATGGTTATCCTCGTTGACCCTCCTTGACAGGATTCCGTGTTTGCCAGATGGAAGATACGTGATGGGTCTTGTCTTTTGGATTATGCCATTTTAATATATTGACTATATAGAAATGTAGGATTCATTTTTTCGAAATGCGTGACCTGTTTAGTTGTCAATGAGAAAGTCAGATCTTCCAAATTTACGGTGTCCGCATGTACGTTTCTTATTTACTACAACGTTCTTGATTACAAGTTTTTTAAATAATGGGGCACCGAAAAATCTGTGGATTTAAAACAATCATGGCGGGCTTGTATTCTCGACATTTACGATGGCCCACGTTTTCAGTTTTCGTGTGTATAAGATCGATAAAGCCATTCCTCCTTAAACGCAGAACACTACAGAAACGAGTCACTGAGAGATAAAAAAATCTCCTCCCTCCACTAACCAGTCGGAGCCTATTATTTATTCACACAACTGTCTATTTGGGTGAGGAGCCTTAATTTGATGATGACTATAGACTACCATCTTACGTCTTGTAGGGACACAGCTGGGATGGAAAATACAACTGTAACCCTTTGACCTACTTCACCCTGGGGGTTGCGCCAGACTAAGTGGGATAAAATTGTCACGGACCAGCTCTTCTTCCAATAATCCGTAAAAGGATTTTTATCTTTTGTGTTTATTATTGTTTCACCCGTTTTCTGATTTTCATTACGTTTATATGCTAAATATATGAGAATATTCACAAGATGGTTCAAACTGATGTTAGGAAATACCCCTGTGAGCCGGGAGGATCAGGAACATTTCTAAATTACAGACACAAAAAGTATCGCTTAGAAGATTTGTTAAGGACTTGGCAGTGCAATAGCATACCTGAGCACTTGAGATCCTTGATCTTATGTATGCATATGGAATTAATTTTACATTTGAATTTTCAAGTTTAACTATATTTCTTTTCAATTCAAGCTAGTTTTATACTTATACGACATAGTTTTAGCCTCTTAATAAAATGCACTAGGGAAATCGGTGTAAATTCTAATAGTTTTATGTAATAAAACTTTACATTTTCGAGGTTTTCCGCCTTCCACCGGTGGATATAAACTATTTCAATCCAATCTAATCCGTTTGAGCCTTCCGCCTTGCTGGCTTTGCTCTACAGGTAATTATGGCAGCTCGAAGTCTAGCTAAATAAACAAAGCACTAAATACCACAACATATAACTATAACACACTTTATTGCAATTATGTAGTACACACATCCACCAAGCCACCACTAATACCTCCCACACAGTAAAATTTATAATTTAGGTCCCTGGTCAGTGGTCATGCCACCTCCGCCAGTTATTCGCAATATGCCAAGTGTGTGGGTTTTTTATGTTGAAATATCGTTTATTTGTATATTTTGTAACTGTTTTTAGCCATGAGTGTATTTGCCTACCTCTGATTAACGTGTCCCGATTATTTATACTTTGCTTTAGAGCTTTTATCGCTGGTGCGACTATTTCAGTAGGACATTCTTTAACTCAATCAATAAATTTATTAGTTAGTTGCACTTGTCAATTATAGCTGAAACAAGTAGTGTTAATTTGTAAAAAATATTTCCTTATTATTTTCGGAATTTGGTAATATATACAGTAACTTAAAATAAATATTTTTTTTTTAATCTGTGTTATAGGTTAGGTCATCACGAAATGCATTAAGGATAAATATTTATTATAATAATATATTATACTTGGAGTGCTGAGTGCTCGTTGTCTACCACTACGCCTAGTCCTACGGCTACAGGCGCGGCACTACCCTAATCTTATGTAAAATCTATATATCGAGAATCTCGATATTTAAAGAAATTCACTATATGTCGAGAATTTCGATACTGAAAGAAATTCACTATATATTGAGAATATCGATACTTAATGAAATTGTATCGAGAATCTGATAAACTGAACACGTTGTTACGCAATGCAAAGCTCCTAGTGTGCGCAGTCTCATCTACACCCCTATAAGCATAATTAACCCCAACTTCACCAGCTGTCTGTGTGGTGTAGGGGGTAAGATGATGGGTTTACAATATTTACATGCCGGAGGATCAAGCCTCTGCATAAATAAATAAATTTTTTCAATGAAAACAATCATAGAAGGACGATATCGTGGAAAATGTGACGAGAAATACCAAGAAAAGGCATTTTAGCAAAATTAAATACAGCTTCATATAAGAATCTAGAACAAAAACTAAAAAGCAGAAAATTGAACGGATTGGAGAAAATGGATACCATAAAACGTGAACCTGCCTGACTAAGTTAAGTAGAACATCCGATAAATAAATTTAAATATATTGAAAGAACGAAATGTGTGGGAGATACAAACCTAAAAGTGACCGAACATTATAAGTGCCAACAAAAAATATTACATTTTGACATTTTATAATCATCTCAACACGTCAACATATTTATTCTATAATTATATTGATAATGAATTTTTGATACATAAGAAAATTTGTTATATGTCGAGAATCTCGATACATAGTGACAACCCTAATCTTATCATTATTGACCTTTTTTGGCTCTGTCATGATCTGCCTAATCAATGTAGTAGCCGACTTTTATGACATTTTCTTAAGTATTTTTGTCTGGAATTAGATCTATTATACCAAATATAAAATAAGGCCTATGGGCCATTTTGTGGAGTGATACTGATGTGTACATTTTTCAGTATTTTTGACTTTGTCTTTGTTTGTGGTAAATTAACATCTAAAGTATTTTTGGTGAAAAATGTATTTTGCTAAGTAAAAACACTTACCAAATGTTTTTAGTATAAGAATTATTTTTATATTTATTTAATCAAACTAACTTAAGTACACAAAAAATATCTAAGCCTAGTACTAACTAAACCAAATAGAGATATCGACATCGTAGTTTATAGTCCCAAACTCAATTTTTTTGGGAATTTAATAAATAAATCAGATATAAACTAAATATATTTATTTATTTATTAAGTAGAAAAAGAACTTGAAATAAAAGTTAAAACGAATATTGTTCACTTATAGTTATAGAGACAATAATCTCCTAAAGCGCCTTGCCCTCAGAAGTGTGGAAAAAATCGTTACATGGAGGAACAATTCCTGACTCATTCCATTAATCCTTTTGAGCTTCTTTTTTGTGTGAGACTAGGAATGACTGATACCCTGTTCTGTATGTCCCAATGTGGGCCATTGGGTCTCTTGGATTGACTAAGTTCTAGCTATGAGTATGGTTTACCATTACATGGCCAAAACCCAGAAGCAAGTTTGTGATGTTGTAGGCAGCCCACAGGTCAGTAACGATAACAGAACCTAAAGCAAAATGGTAATCAACATCACTCATTCCAGAGAAAAAACCTCGTGGCTCATTCGAGGCACCAAATACAAATAAACAACAACAACAAAAATTCCAAAAACAAACTAAATTTGGGACCATAAACTGCAATGTCGTCAACTAAACTAGTAAGCCAAAGGCTAAGGCTCGGTATAAAAACCATAAATATATGCAATGGCAAATATTACAGATATGACTAGTCAGATTACAAACTTTTTGCACTATAGATACGACTAGTCAGCAGCTGTATTATGAATCTCATTGGCTCATAGATACAGGGAATCTAAATATCCAGAAAGTCCAGAAATTTGGAGGTAATTTTGATGTCTCTTGAGATCATCCCGCGTAGCCATAGTGCCCTGAAGATTTTTTCCCGGAAATTATTTGGAACCCTGTTAGATTCCCTGTAGATAAAATACTGTAGAATAAATATGAAAGTAACAAATGCATATGATTAGTCAGTCACGTTGAAATAGCAAATTTCATATAGGCCCCAAAATCTATAGCAAAATACGTTACTTCTTATTTCATATAGATTTTTGGATCTATATCATATAAAATTTGCTGTTCCAATATGGCTAGCTGATCACAATGCATTAGTTTTTCCTCACTTATCTCACAGTAGTTTATCTAATAGCCAATTACAATGCAAGCTGCTGACTAGTTGTACTTATAACTCAAAAAGTTTGAAATCCGACTAGTTATATAGTCTATAATTACTCTCTAAATATATTTAATTTTCCAACCCCAATATATGTAAAATGGCTTTTTAATGGCTTTTTAAATAATATTTTATAGCCCTAATAATAATAGTATTATAGTTTTAAAAGAGAATAATCTTTAAAAATAAAAACCTAATAATTTAAAATTAAATATCTTATATAATAAGTCTATGAAATCTGCCAAATCTAAAACCAAAACACTGTCAAATTGATTTATATCTATGATTTAATATCTAGCATCTATTATAAAGTATTAACCCTTTATATAAAGAAATAGGAAACTACATTTGCAAATTTCAATACACTAGAGGCTGAGCATACTATTTTTTTATTTACTTTATCTATCAAAATAAAGCATTTTTATTTTTTGATAATACATATAATTTTAATCCATATATATTTATGAACAATATATAAATATCAACCGGTTCATATTTTTAAAAGTTTAGAAAATATATTAGTCATTCTTTTAACTTTAAGTTCTATTTCTACAAGCTAACCTGATCTTGGAAAAACTAAATATTAAAAACATTTTTGGTTTTACTTGGTAATATAGTAAATAGTTTTATTTAGTCAAAATAAGTAAGTATGAAAACACTGAAATATTATCTATTAAATAGCTTCATTAAGTTACCAACCGATAGCTGGGATTACTAGGCTAGGTAATGATTCAAGACAAGTTTTAGTTTCTTGGGCTCCAACTTCTGATAAGACTTCATTACCCAGGATTGCTTGAGGGGAAATCTGCATAATAGGGTAATAATGTGATGCCAAGTGCTTTATAGAGACAGTAGTCTCCCTACCAGCGGATAGTGATTGAAGTGTAATAAGGATTTGACTATAAGTAGTTCCACCTCATTGGCAATTGACTCATCCTTACTACTACAGACCTGGCATTTTAGGAGTACAGGTCCAGAAGAGGACTAAACTACCAGAGGTAGAATGTCAAAGAAAACTGTATAAATGCTTGTGAGGAGTTTCATTGGTCGCCATGCATAAGAGTATATGTAACAAGTGTAGAATATTGGGCAGGTCCTCCTGCCAGCATTTCATGCATAAATCATACGTCTTCAAAACCATAGTAATAGACTTCCACACCATGCCATTGTACTTTCCCACTTGTCCATTTCCTTCCAGATTATAGCTTGTAATATGACTCAATTGCTATTCCTTTTTTCTGTGAAAGACTCAGTTCTCAGCTCATGAAAGATGTTTCATGATCAGAGTGGATAAATGCTGGTATGCCAAATAAGCTAAATAGTTGACAGAAGCACTTGATCACCATAGATGATGTCATGTTGGGACAGGGGAATACAAAGGAAAATTGTGAATACTCATTAATAATACATTCGCTGCAGACAGGGCAAGAATTAGTCATTTCCTTTATTTCTTACAGCGATATGAGCATCACCATATAGTATATACGTCGACCCACTTTCTTACAGACCATATCAATGTGATCATCCCAATTGAGCTGATCATTGATTTGGATTCCCAGGAGCTTTGTTGAGTGTACGGGTACGATAGTGCTGCCATTCATCGTTACCTGGGGCCATGGCGCTGGGTTCCTTTTAAAGGAAATTTCCAGGAGTTGGGTTTTAGACGTATTAATTTTCATGTTGATACTAGTCAAACATATATGGCACTGATTTCTGGTTAGTCTTCAAACTGAAGTGCTTGCATGTAAGGTAATGCTTCCAATACCTGATAGCTTCTATAATAGCCTGAGATTCCTTTACAACCAAGGAGTGTCTCAGCTCAGATCCTTGGAGAGATTGTGAAAAGAATGCTACAAGATGACCTTGATTAAGGGTAGCTGCTATTGTGAAATCTGACACATCAGTCTCTACTTCAAATGGAATAGTTTCATCAATTGCACTGACCGCTGATTCTTCAATGATGCTCTTCAAACTTTCAAAAGCATGAACAGCCTCCTTAACCATGAAGGAAACACATTCACTCTTGTAAGAGGTATTGCATGACATAAAAATTCTGGGATCCATTTGGAGTAGTAAAAAATAGGTCCAAGCATCTGTTCAGTTCTTTTGCATTGCTTGGAGTAGGAAGTTCTCGGAGAGGTCTCAATCACTCAAGATCTGGGCATATATCTCCATTATCTACAGCATATCCAATAATTGAAGATGCCTAGTTGAGAAAACACTTATCGTCATTGTAGGCAATATTTTTGCATTTAGCAACACCAAGGAATTGCTCTAGGTTGACATCATGTTCAGCTTGGTCTTTCCCACATATTGTGATGTTTTCGAGGTATGGGAAAACTCCCTGTAGATTCTCTTCATGGACGAATTTGTCAATTTCCCATTGGAAACAGGCAACCCCATTCGTAACTCCAACACGTGATTTATCCATGAAGTGCTGGCAGGAGGTCCTGCCCAATGTTCTGCACTCGTTACATACACTCTTATTCATGGTGACCAATGAAACTCCCCACGAGCGGTTACTCAGTTTTCCCCGACGTTCTACCTCCAGCAGTTCAGCCCCCTCCTGAACCTGTACTCCTGAAACGCCACGTCCGTATTAGCAATTACGAGCTATTTTTTGATGAGGTGGAACTCCTACAGTCAAATTCTTACTACGCTCATATTCGCTATCCTGATGGTAGGGAGACTACTTCTCTAGAAAGCACTTGGCACCACGTGGTGACCCTATATCACCCAGATTTCCCCTCAAGTAATCCCAGATAATGAACTCTTCTTAGAAGTTGACCTATGATAAATTTTAATGAAAGGGTGAATGCTGTGAAACTTAATTCATTCATCCTGCTGCTTGGCTATACCGCGCTAGACTGTTGAATACTACTCAGGTTGTGATGTTTGATTGTGTCGGTTTTAACTCTCAGTATGTGATGTACTTGTTCATTCTGTTTCTAACTGATTAAATTGTAATATAAATAAATAAAGCTGTTTAGCGCTATAGGCTTTAATCAGCTAGTAGTCCTGTTGAAAGCTAGTGTATAGTTTCCTCTGTGTATAGATCTGAAGCCATTTGACGAATGGCGGACCGCAAGGCGGAGCTTGAGAAGAAGAAGGCCAAGTTGGCCGCGATGCGCGAAGAGAAGCGTCGGAAGGAGGAAGAAAAGAAAAAGCTGGATGCAACCAATGGCGGGGCGGCTGCCGGGTCTCCAGCTGCGACCGATCTACGTGCCGAGACTGAGGACATTCTCAAAACACTGGGCATCTCGCCAGTCTCCGACACATCGACTACAGCTGCTAGCACTCCTGGTGATCCAGCCAAACCTCCGGTTCCAGATGGCTCCATGAGGTGAGTAAGAAACACGGTGCCTCTGTAGTAGCTCCATCACGCTTCGGAAATGCCCCATTTTATCAACTTAGTCTTGGCATCCACTCCTACACGTATATCTTACGATAGGTGTAGAGCTTCATTACCTCTGCCATCCAATCCTGGCCCCTCATCTTATATTTCGGACCTTCAGTAGTACCTGGTGAAGTGTGCCTGGATTCTGCATCTCTTGCTGCACTAGTAGCCCCTGGAAGAGTCTGATAATTTCACTACTACCCCCATATCGTTCAAGACCTCTGTCATCCATATTTATTTCAGCCAATTGAATGTGATGGAATGTGATCATAAACACAGGCGAATACACTGCTTTTAATCTTGACTTGCAGACCTGAGGCAGTTATCGTGTTTATTTTTCTAATTTTATTTATGATAAATAGATCCCAATACCATTGACTGACGACATGTTACCTTTTGGAGAAATGCAGTCATGCATCACTGTTCTAACTTACTCCTCGTCGCAGAGGCTACGCTTCACTTTACATATTTTCCCGCTTAATCTTCAGCGCAAATACACAAGATAATGTAGTCCTGGGTAACCAACACATAATTGGACGAGTCGCTAAAGTAAACAATAACCTTTTGCGTGGGCAGCTCTGCAAAAACTGTATTCAGTGTTACACGTGAAGTTGTAACCAGTAGTTTTGTATAAATGTTCAGCCTATGATATGTCAATATTTTTCAGTTTGAAATTGCACCCGATCGTCCACCTGTCTACTCCTTAGAAACCTGTTCCGTACCTTCTGATTTTCCTTTCCCATTCGTTTTCACCATATTCGGTCGCTTTGTCCTCTTTCTTCCACCGCCCCTTCTATCACACTCCTAATCATCATCGATTCCTTATCCAGTTGGAATATCGTCCGGTCATGGGAACGCTCGGATGCCAAAATTAACATTTTCCCTCCACATCCGACTATCCCATACTGCCCTGTCTGCTTCCACTGCGCTCAATCCCGTCCCTTCCTTGATATTACTCATCCAAGATTTTATTTGTCTTCTTTGCTTCCGCTTGCCATCATCTTACCCTTGGCGAATTGTATGAGAGAGAAAGAGAGTGTGTGTGTGTGTGCCATTGTCTCTGCAGACATGCCCACGTACCATTTAAACTTTTTCTTCGTGATGGTCAACAGATTGTCCTCAGTCTGGCCCATGGTCTCGTTACACGTTTGCATACTGAAGTGTTTCGGTTTTGGCCAGGACAAGAAGTTCGAAAGGTGTATACAGAAGAGCGCTAGAATGGAATATCGAAAGTGCTATGAGAATCTTGCGCAACAGGCAGTAGAAGCTGTTGGGAAAAACAACAGCAAGGAACTATATAATATCACAAGAAAGCTCGAAGGGAGACGTCAGTCAAGCTCAAAACCAATAAGAGATAGAAATGTCAATTTGCTTATTACAAAGAAAGCTTATTTAGAACGATGGAAGGAGCATTTTCAAGAACAGTTAAATAGCTCACCTCCAACCAACCACCCTCACATTCCACACGCTGAGGAATCCTTAAACATAGACCGGTACACTCCAACGAAGGCTTGAATTCTGGCTGCATAAACTCATTGAACAACGGGAAGGTATCTGCACCAGATAACATCCTAGCAGAAGCAATGAAGGCAGCTCCTGGGATATCAGCAGACATGTTGTCAACTCTCTTTTTGTTAAGATAGGGGAAGAAGAAGGAAAGGAATCCTTATCCAACTGACTTAAGAAAGGATCTCAACATTTGGGAAAATATTCTGCCGAATACTTCTAGAAAGATTCAAGAATGAAGTGACAAAGGAGGATGTGAAAGCGAAATGCTGAAAGCACTGGCAGACTTCAAGACTCTATTCAACATTTGGAAGTAGAGGTCAATATCGTTAAGGACAAAAATCATAATTTTGATGAACAGATGTCTACGCAGAATAATGTGACTAAATAAAATCAGCAAGGAAGCGCTGTGGAGAAAAACGGGCTAAAAACAATATATAGGAAGAATAATCATGGAAAGCAAGTTGAGATGGATAGGCCATTGCATAGCACAAGAAAACCAGAAACTAATATTGCAAGACAGGCATTCACATGGAAACCCAAGGCAAGATCGATGTCAAGAGGACGTCCCAAAACAACATGGAGAAGGTCAGTGGAGAACGAATTAAGCAACGCTGGAGTGAAGTCGAAAGGAAAACCACAAACCGGGAAGAACGGAGCGGATTTATCAGTGGCCTGTGGTCCCAAGTGGAGTGAACAAAGGCCTAAGTGAAGTATGTCAATCCCGTCCAACTTTCTGCGTTGTACAGTGGAGTTAAATGTCCAGAGTATGTTCTTATGTATTTGTTGATTCATGTCTTCTTTTGTTCTTTGTTTTCAAAACTTCACTTTTTTCAGTGCCGATGACCATGGCCCTGTTAGTAGCTGGTTTTGCAAGCCGCTTTGTCAGTTCAGAAAGTTCTTCTCTGTTTTCAGCAATTCGAGCAAAACCATCGGCACGTATCAGGTTTGTCAATGGCCTGCCTCCAATCGATTCGCCTCTCTCTCTCTCTCTCTCTCTCTCTCTCAAACCGCTGCCATCTCACTTTTTTTTCTCGTTAAATAATTCCCAACTTTCGTTTGCTATATATACTGTATATATAATAGTTTAGGCATAAGGTTGTGTGACAACATGCAGTAGATATGTTACACTCTCAAATGAATCCCTGCATGCTTTCCCAGTTGTCATCAGTAAGTAGATGTCATATTTTCTTTTCAGTCCCAAGATGAATCTGATTGGGAGCCCTAAACGACAGCGCAAACTGCAAATGTCGAAGCTCTCCCAGACAAATATCACCCCGAAGGAATCGGAGAACTACTGCAAGGAAACCCAGACTAACATCCCCGAACAGAATGGCAGTGAGTTATTGATTTCTTCTCTTCTCATCATCGCCCATTCTTTCTTACACTGATCGATCGCTTTGTTGATATGCTCTTAGTTCTAGTTCTATTATGCGACAGCAGTAGTTTTTTGTACTCCGCTACCCATCCGTACTCCTTTCCAGCAGAGCGCCTGTGGGATGCCTATGGTAAGTCGTGACCAGATGATAAATAAGTGTCACTTTGTTGCATGCCGTCTGCAGAATAGCCGTTTGCAACCACTTATGTATAATTTTTGACCTTCTCAGAATTAAAAACCACACGCTTTATCCACCTAAACAGTTTGACTATTGTTTCGCGTTTGGCCTGAAGACTTGCTCTGTTTATAGTTCGTTATTCAATTTTTTTATTGAAACTTTAATCAAATAAAGAGAAATTGGTTTATCAACGCTAATTATCCAGTTTCACTTATTTACTGGCGTAATTAAGCCCATTGTCTCTCGTGGAACATATGTACAGTAGGTCACCAGCGAATGCTCTCCATCATCCTCTATCCTGAGACAACCTTTTCCTGATCGTTCCAGCTGCAGCTGCTCGTCGTCAGGAAGATTACAGAATCTAATGATTCAAGGTATCTTTGGAGCACAGTGTGTCCCTCATATCGCAGAGTAATCAATCAATCAGTGTTTCAGTTGGGGGTAGATCTTTGATAGCAGCATTCTGCATTCTTTAGGCTTGGTTGTGAGATGGTGCATCGTGATTTTCTCTTCTAGGCTGTTAGTTCTCTCTGGTTCTAGTCTTAGGCAGTGGAGTAGTACGTGTTCTATTGTTTCGTCCTCTTTGTCAATGACAAACCGGTAGTACTTGAGATCTGGTGTGTGCCCTGTTCTGAGTCTAGCGTACGCCTTTCTCTCGTTGTTTTCCATTCTTTTTCAATGTCAAATTTTGGTGTTCTTCGGCTCTCTTATGTTGTTGTATATTCCATTTTGCCTTGGATGATTGCACGCACTCGTGAGCGGTATGTTGTTTTTGGTTTAGTTTCGTTTATTCGTTTGCTAGCCGGTCTGCTTCTTCGTTTCCTTTGACGTCAATGTGCGATGGTATCCATAGAATTCTGATTTTATTTTTCCTATCATGTAATGCGTGTTTGATTTTCTTGAGTCTTGATCCTTCCAGTTGTTCTTTTTTTAGTGATGTACATATCCGGATTTCGTTCTTTTCGTGGTTTTCTTTGATCCATTTTAGGGCATGGAAAAGAACCACACATTCGCCAGTATAAGATGAGCATAGCTTTCCTCCTGGATGTTTCCTTCATGTATCTTGTGTCCTTCTTTGTTGACCACGTATATTCCTACTCCTCCATTTTCTTGTTTAGCATTGCCATTCGTTGAGCCGTCTGTGTAAATGTTTATTTCAGTTGTTGTTTTTTCAATTTTTCCAAGTTGTATTCATTCTTTCTTTTATGCAGTTGTACTCTGTCGATTGTGATATTATTAAATGTTGCCCAAGGTGCAATCGAAGATGGGTTAGTTTCTTTGTGCATTATTGTTTCAGATTTCATCCTTGTTGATGTGTTATGTCTTCATCCTTCTCTGGTTTTGAGTCTCGGTGGTATATCTTTTTAAAGGAGTTTCCTTCGAGCGTCTTGTATTGGTAATCTTTCGTATCTGTCCCATGTGATTTCGTCATTCTTTTCCCACCTGTCTTCGATTGGTTCGATTCCCGTTTCCAGGTGTAGTAGGTCTGTTGGGCAAGTTAGTGCAAGATGAGCTATGGTTCGAAGTGCTGAGTTTTCACTCAATTAATTTCAGCAACGCTTCACTGACAGTGGCCGTGGTATGGTGTGTAAAAGCACTAAAATATCATTGGTGTGGTTGAATGGCCCCTCCACTAAAGCA
>JAUYWV010111106.1:0-12513 GCA_032274565.1 Nematoplana nigrocapitula
AAAATTTCTAAATGAGAGGCCCACAGCAGAAAATACCCCCAAAAACGATGTTTTTGCTGCGATGCTAAATCAATATGTTTCAGAAATTTGAATTCTCCAGTATAGCCTGATTGATTCCAAGCTAGATCAATAAATTTGAATTCTGCAGATGCTGCGATTACTAAAGCTATACGGGTAATCCTACTTGTATATATAAAAAATGAAAATACAGCTGATGGTCTGCTGTAGATCAAAATCAAATACTTCATACTGTGAAAATTTAACAGATTTATTCAATGATGTATGTAGACACTTTGGAGTCTAAAATCAAAATGCAGATTTTAAATCATAGTTGTTGTCAAATGAGATTTCTAAATAATATGAACAATGGTGATAAGTTGATTGTTTGTACAGCTTTTCGAATTGGTCAGTCTACCATAACAACATTGCCACGTTTTATGTTTTAAAAAGACGGCTTATTTTCCATAACGGGGTTTTAATTGGTATTAAGTTTCAAAATGTAAGTGAACTACGACTGGGAATATTTGCTCCTATATTTTTCAATCCACTTCTGTGTATTATAAATATTTACTTTGCAATTAAATTCTGTTTCTAATCTACATATAGAAAACAGGGACAAGATTTTACTTCGCACAATACTATCTCTGTAAAATTATACATACATTAAATATGCTAAAAATATATTATGCAGCAATCCTAAAAAATCAGATTGTTTTGAGCGATACGATTACGTAATTAAGTACATAAATATTCGCCTTTTTGTGTTAAGTTGATATAGCCAGTCGTGTCTTGTTACAAGAATTCTATGCCGTTCCTTTCCAGTTACATAGTCACGCAGGAACTAATGATCACATTTGATTGCCAGACCTAGCAGTGTACCTAAAGTAAATATAGTTAAAGTGTCCTTTTTTAAAAACTGTATTATCGAGTAATTTTACAATCAACAAACAGAATAATACTTCATATGGGATCTTTGTATATGCTACAAAGAACTAACACAAATTTGTAAAGTTTAGAAAAACTGTATTGAGGTAAATTCTGCTATAACATTCCTGTGACCGACAGTATTTTAACACTGGATTGGGTTATAGCGATGAGCAGCGGGATTTCCACGCTAACCTTGTGCTTCACTGTTGTGGCGTGGGCATAATCAGCCGAACTATATTGGATGCTTAAGCGGATGGTTATAGTAAGACGGTCGACTTCAATAGAAAAATGCTTCATTGCTGATCATCACGGATAAGATAAGTCTAATGATGCCGTATAGAGTGCCAGCGCTCTGGTGAAGGCCGGTAGTCTTCTAACAAGGAGCCATAAATCCTAAATTGACACACCTAAAGGAGCGGCCGGCGTCAAAATCGAATCGTCGAGTGACTTTTGGGCTGAAATTGATCTTCTTCTTCTTTGCCCTGCAACGACCGCTCAGTCGGGGCAAATTCCCCTATAATGAAAGCGAGGATACCCGTTGTGTTATCTTGGAGGGTGTGGGTAGGGGAGCAGCGGCTACCGATATTTCTGGTCCACGGCTGAAATTGATCGATTGGTGAAGTACAAAATCGTTCCTTTTGTTCTGGTGCCGACAAGTGTAATCATAAACTACTTACTGTAAATCTGCACTGAATGTTCAATTAACTGAAAGCGCACAGTTTGGCATTCAATAATTATTGTATATCTTGTTTTTGTCACCATGGAAAGGTAAACTAACATAAAATATTTTTGTCAGATGTTTAATTTTCTTTTAGTTTGGCAATGTTAGAATTGAGATTTTTTCTTTATCAAATAACTTTCCACGATGCTCTGAAGTATGCGGAAGTGTGTGAATGTAGATAATAAAGGTAAACAAATTTTAGATTATATACATTCAATTTAATCCGTTAATGATTAATATATCGGTTACACAACCCGGTATCCTCATTTACAAAGGTACGTAATTTCCCAAATAGGTTGCTTTCGGCACACGAAAAAGCGGAAATTAGTGACGTTTTTACAAATAGGGTCTACTAAATACGATCTCCTGATAAAAGAACCAATTCAGAATGAACAGTGAGAATTGGAATTGAATTCATGAACTGATTCCATTAAAGAGACTTTATCATATCGTTTGCAGTCAAATGTACTGCATATATTCACAATCCAAACATTTTATACGTTTTACAAATGATACACAAATCACTCAAATATTGGACAATTTTATGCATAGTATCATTCAAATATTGAAATAGTCAGAATCTAGAAGCAAGAATTACTAAGTCACATTAAAACGCCTTACATCAAGATCACAATTTTGTAAAATATTGAAAGAAAATTTTAAGAATGATACGCCAAATATCTAATGTATACAATTATGTAAAGCGTGCTGTAGAACTGAACACATCATATGTGAGGACACTGCATACGTAGCGTCAGTCTACCTAGCCAGAACGTCGGGAAAGATTTTTCATTTGAAAATTCAATGCAAGGCAAAATAAAACAGCAAAGCGAGGATATGTAATCAAGTATGTGCACTTTTATATTGGGGCATAAAAGACCAAATGAAGAGTATACGATGCCATGTCTATAAGTGTCAGCAGTTATCTAATCACCGTAGGATTAAAGGCACATTTTATCTGGTAACTGAGTACAAAATTGTCCGCACTGGCACATGACATACAACTATTTCTGCCGACAATATTTAACCTCTGCTTTGAAAATAAATTGTGCTTTTCTAACAGCTCATTTGCATCCATAGAAGATTGTGCTTTGTTGTTATAATAAATATTTTATAAATCCAATAAATATTTAGATATTGTTGCAGAATATATTTGAATACACTTTTATAAGTCGACTTGTTTCAGAATGCTTAAGATGAAATTCAAGTAATAAACAAATTAAGAAAATGAAACAAATGTCAAAAGGAACACATTGGACAAGGGCGGGAATCTATACCTCATGGAGAAAGTAAAATTTGTATAAGCATAATGGAACATTGATATTAGACATTTTCTTACAATTAAGAAAAAACAATTAGTTTACAATGCACTTGCAACATAAAAAATCAATAAAAATATACAAAATGGCTTCCTCACGTTAAAAAACAAAAAATAGATTATTAAAAATATTATTTCATAAAAACAAATTACACAGAACAAACTCACTCCATCATAACTTAGACATCCACAAATAAATGATTTAGATAATATGAGATTAACAATATTAATATATAATGGAAAAAATATAGGAAGACAAAATAGATATACTGTATTCTAAGAATTAGTTACTACATAAATGTTCAATGACGTAAATAAAATTTATCATGAAGCAAGCATTGCATGGAATAATCTACCAAATGATCTTCAAAAATAAGAAACAGGAATAAGTTGAAAAACAAAACAAAACTAGCAATTTAATAACATATACACGATGTCACCCCCTTGTCTCTATTTAGTCAAGGACAGTGTTTTCTTTTGTTAGTCGATAAAAGGTGTGTTGGGTACTGTATATGTAAAATGTGGATATCATATTTGCAGCATCCTACATGCAGCAATGTAATGCTCTTTGTTGACCATCCAGCTGTAGCCAAAACTAACGGACATGTATTTTGTTAAATGCTATTTGTGCTTTAATTTTTACCGATGAACTTATTATTAGCATATTAATATTTGGGGTCAGCTCGCCCAGTGGAAACCGGCTCTGATTCTTATGAAAATACATGTTACAAGTTGTTTTAGTATCCATTGTATTGTACTGATGTATATATTGATCTGTAACTGTGCTTTGCTAATTATATTAAATTATTATTTTAATATACTCATAATTTGAAAAGACGTTTTCCAACACGCACGACTCTATTTTATAGACAAAACTTAATTAAAGCAACTCGCAAAGAAAATATTATCACAATCCCTAAAAAGTTTTTGTAAAAGTTTAACGATCCATGTCATGCTCATTTGCTTTTATAGGAAAGAATGAAATAAAGCAAAGCTTTTTATTTTCCTTAATTAATTTGACAAATTGAAAGAGAGCAAGAAGTAGGACTGTCACAAACGACTCTGAGAGCTTTTACAAGATTTATGTCAATCCCGTCCTGAGTTTGAAGTCTGGTTTTACCGAAATGAGATATGGTTGGTTTCATTTCTGTAAATTAATTTAGTATAGATATTTTTTTATTCTATTTACTATATAATCATTATTTATTGGATTAGTTAATACTGTATCCTTGTGCGACATTAAAGCTATATGATATATTAGGTGATGTATAGTGAAAACAAGCTACACACTTTTCCTTTTTTAATGAAAGGAAAAGAAGGATATTTAAATGGATCGATAACGTCAGAAATTGGAGAAAAGTTAGAACAATGGGAGGACGATGGCCTTCAACGAGAATTATCAGCAGCACTGAAAGGGGCTAATTGCTATATTTTTTCTTTATTTTTTATAATAATGCCTACATTTGAAAATGGCTATGCTGATTATTCGCAACACTGAAAGAATCTAACTCAGTAGGCGATTAGCTCCTTATGAATGCTAATAACAAGTAACTAACTCTGTAGATAAAATTGATTTGACAAATACCACTCAGTTACTGATGTGAGTGTTCCTCTATTCAGAGGCAACAGACAAAAACAGTACCTGCTGTTAAATAATCAATATTTTTCCAAATAAAATATGCCTCTCTACTCGAGCGCCCTATCTGAAATGCACACACTTCTAATTTACACAATATATTGAAGCAGGTGTAAAAGTCATTCAATACTTCGATGAAATCATGAGAACACGTGTGATTACCAATATTATTAAAATAATCCGGTGATCATTATGTTTTCTGTTCAAAGCGTCTTATACATATGCATTTTTCTACATGCGAATGTCCACAAAGATTTGATGTACGGAAGACTGAGCAAACCACACCATTTCTACAGTATATGTATTTCGGAAAACGTCAATTGTGTTTCAGAAATAGTATATGCTTGTAGAAATCAATTAAAAATGGCTTACATAATCATAAACTATCAAAAAATATATATATACACATGTCACCTTATGGTGAACCGTATAGTTATTAGTCAGTCCTATTGAGACGATTTGGGCAAAAATCAAAACCTATGCAAAGTTAAAAAGCGTTGTTAGAAAGGTAACATAATTGGCTTTGCAAGAACAGCGCCAGAGATTATTATTCTATTATCTCCGAACAGCGCCGTCTGTCTTATAGAAGGCTTAGTTGAGATGTCAACGACCACTATATTACACCGGGAGATTGTGCGCTGGCTGCCCAATACACAACCACTTTTTATGAGACAGCTCCGAGTTCTCAACCTGTGCATGCGGAACAATAAGTTTATTACAGAATAATTTATTCCTCGTTTTGATCTCTTGTGGTTTGCGTTTCTTTGAAATGCAATTAACGTTTTGTAAAATACAATTGACATTTTCTGGAATACAAATCATCGTTCTAAAATTTCTATTTAACCTGCATTCAATGAGGTGAGTCATTAAATCTAAAAATTCTAACTGAACTAAAACGCGTTTCCCCTTAGAATAATCTTTCTCATCACAAATCAAGGATTATCGACAGATTTCCCAGAGGCAATCGCACATATGGGGTGACTTGTCTAGACCTCCATCTCTACTTAGACATGAGTTTCTCTAGACAGCTAGCTAGAATCTTACTCAATACGGAGGCGAAGAAGACGATAAATTATATCCCTTACTCAGTGGAGGCATGCTTCTGCGGAGGAATTTCCTACCATATTGGTCTAACAGAGTCATCCTAATATATATATATGTATGTATACTATAATCTGCTGATATAAACGCCATCCCTATTATACGGAAAATGTGAATGTCTGTGAACGAACACTCATGTAGTCATCAGCTAAAATCATGATTTTCAGAATTTAGGGCAACACTAAAAGTGTAAGGCAATCTGTAGTTTGTGAATGAAAAACAATTATAAATTGCATAACATCAATATTTTCTATGCCTATATCATTGATCGAATTATTTCTATATACTTTCCTCTGTGGAACAATTTTTCGATATCAGACTTTTAGTTTAAATATTTGTGTATCGTGACATGCTAAGCAACACTTTGTTTTTACCTTCACTACAACGGCATGTTTTTTTTCAAATGATTAACATCAAGTGTTTTATTGTTTAATCAATTTTTTGACATAGTGCCCTTGTTTTAGGTTAGACGTTTATAGTTATGAGTTATCATACTTTTATTTTTTAAAAAACATTCATATAAGTTTATTATCTACTCAACTATATTATATTATGTGCAATAACGAGGACAAATAGAATTTTACAGATTATCAAGGCACAACACAAAACGTAACCAGTAATTCAAAAGTGGCGGAAGAAAAGTATATAATTAACATATATGACGATTTAAACACATACAAGACACACACCGAAATATAAGAGATACACACAGACGTCCACACATACAACTTAAGGAAACCTTGCTGATGATGCATATCGTATAATCGTAACATGTTCAGATTAAATGTTGACCAACCTCTTTGTACTCTTATTTCTCTTTAAACTTCGTAAATTATATTATGCGAGTATTTATCAACTGTAAACTCTACTGCATGTTTATAATAAAAGCAAACGCTTTTTAGAAGATAGTATCTTCAAGATACGTAAGCTATGACTGGAAAATAACGCAATGGCAATATATAGCATGTATGTATTTACTTTACTTTACGTTTATGTAAAATAATTTATTATAAGTAAAATTGTATTTTTTTGTCTAAATTCATTTGTAGTGTATATCTCCAAAAGACAAAATTTCCTTTTTATTTTTATATGGTGAAATTAGTTGAACAGATGAGACACATTTGATGTACTGTAGAACAAATAATTTACTTTTCTCATACTTTTAATTTTCATATGACAGTAGTAACAGGAGGAGCGACCCCAGCACACCCCCCCCCCGCGGCAAGTCTTATGACTATATAGTTATTTATTTCGAACTCCGTACAAATCTGATTTTCAATTCAGAATCTTAAAAGACGATTGTTATTGAAATAAATCTATTAATTCAGGTTTTGCGACGTGCTTTGCTTATCTACTAAGTCAACGAATATACAGCGATAATAAATTTAAACAATTTCTTGCGGGACAATCAATAAATATTGTTGCAAAAAGTATTAGAAAACTTTGCACTTTATAGTATCAAAGCAATTTGAGAAAAACTTGTCATATATCCATGTATGCAAACACATACTGTATCCTCTAATATTATATTTATATTGATCTGATAAAAGGTGCGGTTTTTAACACAACATTCGATGTAAGTAAAAAATATTACCATTAGATATTACAATATTGCAAATAGCAACAATCACTGTCTATGATACTTATACATAATGCATTTTTAAGCACTCAAATTCACGTTCCATAGAATTGGCAATATTCCATTAGAATAAAGCGGTAAAAAATCATCAAGATATTCTCTTGACAAGAACGCTTTATCTTTTCGTTGCATTTCCAATCTGGAAAAGTATATCGATCGCAGCCGTTGATATCTGGATATACCACTGTTATTTTAGCAGAAAACAATTTTTTGATTCAAGAATCGCTGTATACAGTGGCCATTGAGGTGTGTATTTTAGCGTTATTGTGCATCATATTCCCAGTTCATAGGAATCAAATCTTTTAAATTCATCATTAATAAATTCGATTCGATATCCACATCCTAAATCGCTGAATTCTTTCCCCTTTTGAATTTTAAAATGGTACACTCCAGTGAAATTTGCAGCAACTAAACTCATAAATTTACTATCAAAATTTGACCTCCCTGCTTTGCATTTTGAATCACCGCCTGGGGCAACCCAAGACTTTCGAGTAAGGTGATTTCCTAATGGTCGCACATATACAATGAACTTTTGATTGATATTTCTTTGCTCCAAAACTCTTAAGATATTCCGACAACATTTAATCTTCTCTTCGCGATAATAAAATTCACAAAACCTATCAGTTCGTCGTTAATGTTTCGTGTAAAATAGTGCAAAATTTAAATATAAATTTAAAATATGGCACCAGTTACTCTAATCTAATAGAAATTCAAAGAAACACACACAGACTTACAGATTTACCTGATGCACTGTATATTTCAATAAATATATATAATGTCATTTTTTATCTAATGTTTTGTCAAAAAACAAACCTTTTAATACATCAATCTATAAGGAGTGAAAAAACAACATACTTTTAAACATTATATTGTATGGATAATGTTCCCAGTAACTGCAAGATATTTAAATTCTACTTCTGTACTGTTTGTACGAGTATAGAGTCTATTTGGTTAATTTGATTTTGTAAAATAAATTAAAGACTCAAATTAAATACGGAACGGTGTATGCATGGAAGCTCAAAGCTATCATTAAAAGTCATACAAGTGTGCTGTATTTACGCGTTTGATATTAGTTTGGCTGGCGTATAGCATATTAGATTAGTTTCACTTGATTCGACTAATCTTGCTCCCCATTTAATTACCTGAACCTGAATATGCGAAGAAAGATTAATTACCTCTTGCTATTTTTTAGCCCAGATCTCTCGAACGACATGGGAAAACTCACTTACTCTATATATACAAAAACTAATTTATCATAATTAGTCAAACTTACCTCTTCTATAGAATTTATTATCACTTGTCAACACAAATATGCACTGAGAGAAAAAAACTCACAAGATGTTGCAAGATCTGTCGCCCTCTTTCTACTCGTCGAAGCGATCTTTTGCTCAGGCACCACCAACCAGTCAAAGAAACCTTGTTTTGGTTGAGATGAATCTTTAAGGTCGCTTTGCGTATAACAACGGGTAAAGGTGGTGGAGAGAGAAAAGCAGCAAGCCTCAAGTGTAGTTGTAGTACCGATACTGAAGCACGCAATTGTTCCCTGGGGCGCGTGATTGAGGAGAGGGAGGGTTAGAGTGTATGGATCGGTTGAGATCGCTGAACTCCCGCTAAACCCAGACACACACAGAGATAGAGAAGGAGGACACGCTGCCGCCTGCGCTGGCACGCTTTCAGGAGTCAGTCGTTTCTTCCAACGAATCATAAACAACACAACAACACCCACCGACCCCTGACTAAGAAGTACGCCGTGGTGTAATCATAGCCTGTGTACAGTACAATGAGTAAAAGCTAGAGTGAGTCCGGTCAATTCCGCCCTGATCCCCTCCTCATATCATAAGCAAGGAGGAATAATTGACAGCTGTTACTCCACCACTCTTCCACTCCCTCCCCTCCACCTCCTCGAATCCAAATTTTCTTAGAAGGCACAACAAGCCCGGGACATGGGGGGAGGAGGAGGAGCGAGCGAGGTTGGGAGGAACCTGGGTGGAGAAGGAAAGAGCATTGCGAACAAAATTCCTTCTTCCAACCTCGCCTAATTTGGGGAAGGATGACGAACGAACTGGACGGAATCCTACTGACGACGATGTTGTCAGGCCAGCAACTGCTGTTCGCACACTGCTGCCGCTTCTCGCAGCTCCTTAGACGTGCTGATTTATTTTCCCTCGATTTCGATGTGTATGCATGCGGGTATGTCAGTCCCTCTAAATATCTTGTACCTACCCCCCCCCCCCCTCCGCTTCTCTCTCTCCACAATGCGGCTGTCTGACTGCTGTCGTGCTCTGTATGTCTATCTATCTGTCTGGACGGACGTCAGGGAATGGATGGCTGGATAGATGATGTCCTCAGCATCTCCAAACTAATTTCCACTGCCAGGACTCTACTATCCACTGCACTGTAGTTCTGTGTTATCTGGTTAACTAACAGCAAGCAACGCACCGATTTGATCAATAGCGATCGATAGAAATAAATAGATAGGTGGTGTTGGAGGGCGTCATTATGGCGGCGTTTATTGATGTATGTAAATGAATAATTAATATGCGTCCCGCCAGAGATACTGTAATTATTATCGAAACATGAAATTCGAGTGGAATTTGTCCACGTCGCCAAAATTTTATCTAACTCGCCATCTGGCGGCTGTACAGTGTTAGTTGATCTGAAATATTAGATATTGTGGTGAATTTCGGGAAAACAATACTCAAACAGTTCATTGTCTCACAGCAGCCTGCCGATTTTACCAATTCCAGGTGATAGAAATTATGCAGATTATCGCGTAACGGGAAATCTGATTTTGTATTTGTGGGAAGACAGACAATATGAATGCGTGAAAATATCATGCATTTCAGACATTGTAGTACACTAAAACAAATATTGAACAATTTATTATCAAGACGGTATTTTCTTAACAATAAAAAATATGTGTTGCTTATTTTTAGTGATATAAATGACTTATGACAGTGTAGTCTATATACGCAACTTCAATGGAACATGACAAGGCAATGGCAAATTAATTATCAATTCAAGCGAACGGAGCGACCGAGTTATTATTTTCACCTAGTCTTGCAATGGTAAATCGTGCCACAGATGCCCAGGAAAACTTTTTTTGCCACTCGTAATTTACTGTATCTTAAGCCTGACATAATCACGAGTGGCATGAAGTTGAAATGAATTGTAGTCAATTGATTTGTATTAGCTATCAATTTACCTTTTCTGCGCTTGTAAGACAACGCAAAATGGTGCATGTTTGGAAGAACTTCAACAAATCTACTCGGTAAGAAAGGCTTTGATTGGACATACCATTGAAACAACTTGTTTGATGGAAGAGTAGGTGCTCAGTATATGCTTAGCTCGACTAGAATATGTCTAACTACAAGCCGCTGCTCGAATTCCCCTGCCGGAAGACAAAAATTGCATATTTCGGCCGGGACGTTCGTAGATGACCAAGGGTTAGGCAAACTCCTACTACTCACGATGTATAGATCTACTTGTCGTAACCACCAATCGTCTGAGATGCACTGTTACCTGAGATTTACCCTGTTGGTACTCTTCTCTCCGCAAGGAGTGAACCCGTAGCATCTTCAATTTTGTGCGGGCTTTCTGGAGAATTTGGAATGAACTTCCTAAGGAGGACCCCACGAATTGGGGCAATATTTAGAATATTGGGTTATAAAAACAAATTTTCAAAACGCCCTGGCACTTAATACAACCTTTGATATAAGTTTGGAACATTGAATTTTTTAGTTTTTGATTAAATTTAAATTTTCTCTAGGTATTAACCAAAGTAGTATAATTATTCATATAATATTTATAACGTAATTAGTCTAAAAAACATTTGAACCAATAAGAATTGTTTCAATTAACTCATTTCCTGTTTTAACCACCTTTTCAAATTTGTATTATTATGGCGAAAGGACGTGAATTATCATCGGAAAAACGTTATCAGATAAAGATTTTAAGGGACTGTGGATTTAAACGTGACTGATATTGCTTTTAAATTGAATATCTATCATACCTGTGTCGTGAAAACACTAAAAGGAAAAGGGAATGTGGAATCTCAGTCGAAGGCGTTCAGGGCGTGCAAAAGCTACTACCCCCAGACAAGATACACGCATTTACCGGTGTGCAAAGGTGAATCCTTTTACTTCTTCTGCGAAAAGTATCGCCGATGTATTTGATGCTGGTGAAGCACAACCTAGTCAACGTACTATCCAACGCCGATTGTCCAAAAAGTACAAGTTGAGATATTGCAAACCTGCCAAGAAGCCCAAGCTTTCCAATAAAATTATCCGAGACCGATTGAATTTCTGCAAAAATATAAAAAATGGACAAAAGAACAGTGGCCCAACGTCATATTCTCGGATGAAACGGGCATTGAACAATTTGGTAACGTTTGCAACGTGTATAGAGACCGGTTTCACAAAGATATGCAGCCAGACACACAGTTCCTACTGTTAAAAATGCTCCCAAAGTAATGGTTTGGGGCGCAATATCCGCTAAAATGCGATGGGTGTTGTGGTTTGTTCCACCAAAAATGGTGCTATATACCTTGATATTCTGAAACAAAAGCTGGAATTGTTCCTAAATATATATGAAACAAACATTTTTCAACATGACAGGGCTCCCAGTCACAGGGCTAAAATTGTTTCTAATAATGTTGCGTGATCAAGGGACTGAGGTATTGGGACTATGGCCTGGCAACTCACCAGACCTCCATCCCATTGAAAATTGCTGGATGGTTGTAAAAAAATAAAGTTGCAACACTAAAGCCGACGTCTGTTTCGGATTTAATAGCTAAAATAAAAATCGTTTGGACCCAGCCAATTGACTCAGATTATCTTGGTGAATTAGTAGGCTCTATGCCAGATCGTATTTCAGCTTGTACCCTCTACAAAATACTAACTGCACAAACTGTTGTGAACTCTCTACAAAATACTAACTGCACAAATTGTTGTGGACTCTCTACAAAATACTAACTGCACAAATTGTTGTGGACTCTCTACAAAATACTAACTGCACAAACTGTTGTGAACTCTCTACAAAATACTAACTGCACAAACTGTTGTGAACTCTCTACAAAATACTAACTGCACAAACTGTTGTGGACTCTCTACAAAATACTAACTGCACAAATTGTTGTGGACTCTCTACAAAATACTAACTGCACAAACTGT
>JAUYWV010111117.1:0-12512 GCA_032274565.1 Nematoplana nigrocapitula
ATTATAGTTGTATAATCCACCATATTAACAACCATATAAGAATGACCTTGAAGTACGAGTTACATTGAAAGAAATGTTAGCATATCTTCTTTCATGAATTATATGCATTTGTTTAATTGTCTCCATTTGTCGCAATGCTCTCCTAGTTTTCTGTAATGGTTGAATTGTGTTTATTGTTTATTAACTCGTGTTATTTATACGGTTATACAGTTTGTTTTACTTTTTAATTTGGGATACTAAACTATGGAAACGCAGGAAAGAAAGGTTAGTGTATTTCAACCAATAGAGGTTTATATTATTGCCTAGAAGGACTTCGTTCATATAGTTACCAGGAGCTGGAAGCAACTCGACCAAACTTAGAAGAAAAAATTTTTAAATCAAATATGATGTGGCTGACAGTGACAAGTAAACTAAAACAAACATATATAATATTTCAACACTGTGGTTTAAATACACTAACATTTCTTTCCATGGAACTCTAATGATAACCCTTCAAGCAAGGTCATTCTTATATGGTTTTATACTAGGAACTACAGAAAAAGTGCCAGTATTACTATTAGTATTAATATTATTTACATTTTTACATTAATTTATATTATTTTAGTGAAAGTATATAGTTGTTGATACGATTCTGACATTTTGAATAACTGTTTTATGGTCGTGGAATCATAATTGTTTGTTTGGAATCATAACTATAACTAGCAATAGTTACAACTTTCTATAATGTTCAATATATAGATAGTTATATTAATATTATAATAATAATATAATTGGTAAACATAGAATATTAGTATTACTATATCTATATTGCATTAATAACGTTACTCGTTAGCTTCAATGGCAACAATATTTTATATATAGTATCAATTTGTTAATGGAAGAATTTATAAAATTTTTAATTTTTTTTACTCAAATAGATAATTAAGTGAAAATTTGAATATTATCAATGTCAATAACTAGCAAAGCTGCCCCTTAGCCCCAGCTTTCTGGAATTTATATACACAAGTTTTAGGCACATAGCCAGGTCCATAAATCTGTCATTTGTAATAGAATGCCTAAACAATTTTTTTGAATAGCTCAAATAACTAAAACTGAGTTCTATAGATAACGAAGGTAATATACGCACTTGCAAGCCATTTTGGAATAAATTTATTTCAGTCATGGACATATTTATTCCCAATAATTTTATGGAATTTTGGAATCCTTGCTGTGAAATCTTGAAATTTATTGATTTTAACTATAAATCAACCTTTTTGATTAATAATTTACATATTTTTCTCCAATTCATGCTATGAAATTCACAGCAAAAAATTATTTTCAGAAGACATGTCCTCCAAAATAATAATTTATTCCAAAGGGGCTTGCAAGTTACATATATATATAGTGCATATACCTAGGGGCGGCCTTGACTAGCTTCATTTGAAAATAAATATATAAACCTTTAAAACCTTGCTTAACCTATTTTTTAACATAGTATAATATGGCTTTATATAAGTATAAGATTCACTTTTTAGGGAATAGAATATCATAAAAAATACTTGATATTAAAATGGTCACAAAATCAAAGTATAAAAAACATTTTAATAAATAATGTAATATTTTAATATAATTCATTAATTTATTATTGCCATTGCTAATGCCTTAGTTATACTAAATAGATCAATCTATGGAGTATAGTAATATTATTGGTTATAGGGACAGTTATATGACTAGTAGTGCATGTAATACATTAGTACCATTAATTCTATACTCTAAACTGCTTTTAATAGTAATACACTATACTATCCATTACATCATTAAAACTTTTATCCTCAAATTCATTTAATAAAGTCAATATTATAAGATTAAATGCTTAATAAATTTATACTAAATAATAGTAAATAGTAAATAATTTATTATTTATTATAAACAAAATATAGAAAAACTATTTTAAATCTACTTATATCAATATCATAGAAATATTTCATTTTTAAAATTAGTAATCCTAACTTATTTAGTAATTTCTTGAACTTTTTATACTTTTTCATGTAAATATGAAAGTATTACTTTTTAGCCTCTATAACTATGAAGTTTGAAAAGGTATTTAGCCCATTTCCATTTTTATTACTTCATGGTAATTTTCTTCAATTTAGTTAGGTACAAAAGTAAATATCAGAAGGCAATCAAATCAATTCTTTATGTATTGTACAAAATCCTTCCTAAATAGTATGATAAAACAAAATACTATTTTATGACCTCTTCTAACTTAGTAATCAATTATTAATATTCTTATCAACATACAAAAGCAAGAAGCATAATCCCAATCATTACATATATATTAGACTTCCACTTGAATTATAATATATTATGCAAGATATTAATTATGCTAATAATGTATTTATATTATTAGCTATCTTTAGAGATATAAGTAGCATTAACATTAAAAAAGTATTCAAATTAATTAACCTATAGTGTAGTAGGAAGAAAAAGAACCATTTCTACATCTTATTGCTGCCTTTTTTAACTTTTAAAATTATATTAGTATATATATGAATAGAAAGAATGGTCAGTTATAAAAAATATGAAAGCCACAATATAATTATAATGTTTATTAAAATAAAGTTAGCCAGAGCTTTCGCTATTGAATAAAATAAGATAATCATAAAAAAGAGACCTTCCATTGCATGAAAATTTTATCAATACCTTCCTTCAATAGCTTAAATGCTCATTTTAACAAACAATTTATTTTCGGTTTTAATTCTAAACTGGTTTTCAATTACCTAATATACTGTAATCTAATTCTATTTTTTCAAAGCCCAATAAAATTAAGTATAAAAACTATAATTCATTCTATACTGGTAAAACTGGTAAAGATTTAGTTGTGAGATTAGAACACAAGTTCAACATCTTAAATTAGCAAAACCAATAATGACCTTTCTAAAATTCTTTGAATACTGGTCATTATCTTGATTTTAATAATGGTTGCCTTATTTTCAAATATAACTCCACTAAAACTAAAAGAATATTTGAATTTGTCTTTATTTCTATAATAAAACTTGATATTGTAAATTAATCTAAACAATGGCTTCTACCTTCTTAATTGTAATTTAAGAAAACTTATTTTCAGCTCTATTACATTATTTTCTATCTCTCTTTTTATACATATATTTCCTCCATTTTTTCGGTTGATGTCTAAACATTGATATAGTCAATTGTATGGTTTATCTTCCAGTGCCAGTGATTGCTTTTTATGTGGGCTATATATTTATGGTCTTTGTTGGATTAGGTGCATTCTACCATTTTGAATTTTTCTTTAGTGTATGGTTTTTAAGCTGTTGTTCCATTTTGGGGGGTATATTAGCCTGTAGTTGGCTGGTTATGTTTACCCTTTATATTTAGGTTTGATATTTTGCTCACTATTTCATTTCCATACCTATGCAGGGAAGCTCAGCATTATTCTACTTTAATGAATGTTCAAATTATATTATGGCCTGGTTCTAAGGGAATTCATTTTGGAATAAGTGCAGATAAATTACACCAATTAATAAATCTTGACTCAAGTACAGGCACTCAATATTTGATGGTGTGAATAACAACTAAGTTGCAAGGAAGATATGACACAACAAAGACATATCCTCCTATATTGAATTGTTCCTGTGACAGTTTTACGTTACTTACCTCAATATTGAATTTCTCAAGCAAAGAAACTTTTTCATGAAATGTTGGATACTAGACCATTCTGTGCATTACCTTTGTCCTTGCATCATACCTTTTGGTAAATGTGATGTCTTTTTTAGTACACCACCCATCAAATAAACTCCTTTGGCTTGTAAGCAGCTTTAAGGAGTCCCAGTAGAGTAATCTTGTAGGTTATCTAAATTAATATTAGAGCATTGTTAAACTATTTGTAATTATATAATGTGTTTATATTTTCTTTGTTTATGCACTATTACTTGGTAAACAGGTTGTTTAGTTTACAGAGTTATATTGATATGTAATAATTATCATTCATTTAGAAATACAGTTTTCTCCCCTGATAGTAAGTTACATACTATAATTGAAATCAGTGTTACTCATCAATAGCCCCAAAAAGGCTTAAATTCTGGCCATGCATATCATGAGTCAATCAGTATCCAATCTACAAACAATTAGTGGTCACAGGCCATTCTCTCTGGAAATAGTCTCACAGAACTGTGTCCATCTTTTGACAAGGCTTTTTTAGATGAAGCACTAATGACTTGATAAAAAAGAGCAGCTAGTGATTCAAGTCTGTGACTTCCTGTTTACTTATTGTTTAGGGTAATGGCAAAGAAAAAGTGCCTCACAGAACATGGAGATTGTGAATAGCACCAAAAGATGTCAGGTGCCTATTGCAATGGATCCAGTATAGATGGAGCATGCTACCTGCGCATTTTGCAATTTTGCCTGCGGCTGCAATTTTTTTTCAATTTTTGCCTGTGGCTATGTATAAGATGATTCACCAAAAATATTTGCCTGCTCAGTTTGAATCGGCAGGACAGTTGCCTGCGTTATGCTTGTGTATGTCTATGAAATATTCCTATTGCCTGCGCTATGTTTTATACAATTGGACCAAGTAATGTAATCAAAGTATTCATGCATTCAGAATTGAAATGGTTAGTGCCAGTTGTCATTCGCATTGTTAGAATTCGCATTACTTAAATCACGAGCGTGATCCAAGATTGAAATTATAATTTATGTTAATAATAATTTGTGGAAATGTGGGCAATAACCGCCCCCCAGGTGACCCTCATTCAATTTCCCCACCCAAAGAAGGATTGTAAACTATTTAAACAACAGCGCTGAATTGTAATAGATGGACGCCCATATAATAATATGTTCACCATTTACCCCCTGTAATAACGTAACTACCAATTAGACTACTTTGTGGTAAAATATTACTTATGAGATTTGCCTGCAGTAAAATATTACTTATTTGAGATTTGCATGCGTTAAAATATTATTTATGAGATTTGCCTGTAGTAAAATATTACTTATATGAGATTTGCCTGCGAGAGAACCACTGTTTTTTTTGGATCCATTGCAATAGGGGGTGCCAGCTTCTAAGAGAATTGTCTGCAGAGTATGAGCCACTGAAGAGAGCAGTCATCGACCTTAATTGACATTGTAGGTTTGAAGCTTTCTTACTCCTATTTCCAGATTTTGCACTGAAAAACCTTCAGGGCACTTCCTAGAATTTGACAATTTGAAGATATCAACGAAGATCTTGTTGGTCATAAACTGTTCATAGCCCTCCTTAGTGATGTCATAATAATCGTCGGTTCTTCAAAAGTTGTCTCTTGCTGACCAGGCACGAATAGAAGTGTTGCTATGACTTCGAAATCAATCACCCAAAAGCTCAATGGCCGTTACACATTGTAATTCCATGCAATGTTTCCAGACTAAAGAACTGGCTCAGGTTTTCTCCTGTGCCTGTGGCAAACAGTCTTATCCAATATAATTTTTTTGTCCTGCGACTTGTTTCATTTTTGACTGTAGCAGCACTGCTATTATTGACAACACTTAAAGCGCATTTGAAGGACATTGTCAAAGTCAAACACACAAAAGTCTTGTTGATATAACTAATGCACACCGAAATATGTAATTAATTGGTAGTTCGTGAGAAAATTGATGTCATAAACGTGAACCTGCTTGACAACAGCAGAACACACCGATTGATTGATAGATAGATAGTTATTCGTGCTGTGGAAAGTAAGTTAGAAGAAATTACAAATGCAGCTCTTCGACAGGCTCTTCAACTGTACAAACCTTTTCTGAAAAAATGAAGCCCAACTATAGGTATGAACAGGGTAGCCACTAGTACATGCATATACACGAATTTGAAAAGCAGAAGAACGTTGGCATTGAAAACTATATGGGTTCTTCTTCATCATCTGCACCACAAGAAGTAACAGTTGCCAAAAATTAAATTTTGGGACAACAAAATCATCGAAATCTGAAATCATTTTTCTTCTCAAAATCAAATGTCAGGGTAGAGCCAGCCAGTGATTCCATATAGTGTCATTACTGCCTAAAATGTTTGAGGAGATGGAGAGTGTCAGACAGATGAGCCTTGGTCGTACCAAGTACTCATACTGTTTTGTGCTTTGGAATTGGACCTTATTTTTATGACAAATTGATCAAAGATATTAGTCAAACTTCAGAATTCGTAATTTTGTTTGACGAGTCTCTACATAAAATTTCTCAAAGATGCCAAATGGATCTGCTTGCAAGGTACTGGGACAAAGAAAGTCAGGTGGTTGTTACTAGTTATTTGAATTCAGCATTCCTGGGTGATACAAGAGGCTTTCTCATCTCATCTCGATGGAGTCGATATCAGTAAACTATTAGCTGTTTCGATGAGCCTAATGTAAACTGGGCATTTTTGGCACAGTTACCACAACAAAGGCAGAGGGAACAAATGTCAGAACTCCTGAAAATCGGATGTTGTGGAATGCATGTTGTTCATGGTGCTGTTCAGTCGGGCTTCAGAAAAACTGAATGGAACTTAAATGAAGTAGAATCATCCGCCCACTATTTATTCAAAGACACACCTTTGCGACGATCCGATTTTACAGGAAGTACAATTTTTTTTTGTAAAATTTTGTTCCATCCGATGTTTAAATGTTACCTTACTTGAGGAAATATTGCAGAGAAGTTCGTCCCAAGCCACAAGTGATCTTTTTCTCTCGCACCAAAATCGACCATTTTATAATGCCCCTCTGATAGAAGCTAAATTGGCATTCTTTATTTTTATCGTATCTGCAGTAGAACCATTTCCTTCGAAGATTTCAAAGTCCCCTGCACCTCTTGTTCCATTTCTATATGATGCACTAGAAAACATGCTATCAAGTCTCGCGCGAAGCTATGCTATATAATTTTTGAGTAGAAGTATGGAATTAAGCATAGATAAAAAGAAGAGATAGGAATTTATTAGAGGCTGTATTTTGTCTAGTATCTGGTTTAAAACTTTCTTTCAAGATTACTAGTCGGATTACCCATATAGCTCCCAAACCAATTAATGTATCGCCATTATTTTTGCATAATCGAACTTGTCATAAAAATATGCATCTTATATGTAAAAATGAGCAAAATCTTTGCAGCCAATCTTGTATAAATAGTACAAAACATGGTTTTTGGGGGGTATTTTCTGCTGTGGGCCGCCTCTCAATTATAGAAATTTTGCATCTCGTGGCTATTTTTCCCATGTTACCCATTGGCGTAGCATTCTTCTGAGTCATCAAGCATGTAAATCGGTCAAGAGAGTTGGGAGATAAATACCGGTCAGACATGCAGACATTTCTCTAATTATAAATCGGATTTACCAAGACAATTCCTATACATAACACTTCATACTGTATACAATAGCACTCATATTCAGCACTGTATATAATAGTCACCCTGTTCTAAAAATACTTTTTATTGTTATCGTGAACAGGCAACTAGATTGTTGCGAAACGTCGAATAAACTTTACTGTTCATCATCAAATTTGATATGTGTTAGGCTTTATATTAGATACATCATTGTAGAAATGTTAATTTTTGGATACACGAATTTTTTTTTACTGCACGAGAGTGGCCATCCTGTGAATGGAGAAGGCTATATGGTGGAGAGTTTCTTTCATACGGTGGATTCAGAGTCAGCTATTAGAGAAGACATGCAATGATGAATAGCTAGCTATCTTGGATAAATGTGCATGCGAGGCAAAAGGTAAAAAAGGCTGCAATGGTATATACATGACAAATTTCTCACTATTATTAAAAGTATTGGCCCATAAGACGACCTTGCCATTCGGAACCTACCGGGTGAGTCAGAACTAATCAGGTATTCATTGCATCCTGATTCCAAAGGTTACAGACATCTCTTTGACCGGAGTTTCTAAAGATAGTTCGATCGCCTACTTAATAACCGATTATTTACAATTTTGGAGGGACAGTTTCGTCGATGATACAACAACCAGTATGTGTGAACACATCTTACTTGTCACTTTGACTTAGTTGTTCGGTAGAAGTTTGCAGTTGTGTTTCTGTTTTGGATCGACAACCGGGGCCCAATTATGGCAGAAGCGAGCAATCAACGATTGACTATTGTACAACGTGTCTGTTGTACAAAACCTTTTACCAAACGAAAAAACAAGAGCGAGAAATGCCGCCGATTCTACAAAAAAATGCTTTCGGTCAGTAATAATGGGCACAGTAGTCAGTCTCACTCAACGCTTGAATCAACAAGATTCATGTGAAGATCTGTCAGGATCGGGAAACGTACCCATGAGAATAAGTCTGGTCAAGTGAAAATTCCATCTAGTCCTTGAAAAGGAAGTATACCACATCGGTGTCACACTTTTTGATTGGGATCTGTGCTTCAGGTCTGGATAAGTTATATCTTGTAAGATCATTGTTCGTACTTACTGTAGAGGGTGAGCGGAGGATGTTACTGTGTTAACAAGAATATTGACAATCTGCCGAAGGAGGGATGAGCCTTGATAATGTCCGTGTTCTCGTAACTTCTTTTAGTTGACCCGTGCTCCTATTTTCTGTTCTTACGAGGTTGTCCATAGCACTGATCTCGCATTGGCCGTCTAGTTCGTCTCGAAGTGGTTGTTCTGATTGTACTTCAACTTGCATTGCTAACTCACATCTACGTAGGTGTAGAACTAGCCTTTTGAACTTGGCTGTCATGCCACACCTGTCCGGAGCCCCATGCAGCCTCCGCCTCGTAACGGGGGTATGTGGCTCCAGCAGGCAAAGAGCTGAATTCCCCTGGGACTTAATACGGTTTCTCTTTTTTCAGTTTCTCTCCTCTATTTATTTTCTCTTTTATCATCTCTCCCTTCTCTTTTCACTTTCTTATTTCTCTCTTTGTTCGCTGTTTTCCTTCTTTTGTCTCGCCCGTGATTTTATTTTCCATCTCCCTCTCTTCCCCCCTATAATCTCTCTTTTCTCTCACCTCTTATCTTTTTCCTTTATTATTTCCCCCTCTCTTTTCTCTATCCATCTCTTCTTTCTCCGTCTTTCTCTCTCATTCCTCCTTTTCTCTTCTGTTCTCTCATCTCTTTTCTACTCTTTTCTGACACACCCCCGCCTTGACCAGGAATTACAACAACAACATCTTGGTTAGGCTTGGGCATATGCATGGTGTTCTGTGAAAGTTAAGCCGTTTGGTTAAATGTCGACCACCCTTCTGAGGGTATCGCTTGGGTGAGGGTGGTGTCCATGTTAATCACACAGCCTCATCTGGGTGAGATTAAACGGTTTAGCATCCCTTCTGAGACACTTTGTATGCTCAAGTTAGATGTATCTACCGGCACGGCCTCTCAGAGGAATCCTTGTCGGTGGACTTGTATCTGAGGGAGCTGCGGCTTCCCTGACCAAATCCCGCTGAACAATAACAATGACACCTAACAAGAGAACTAGCCCTGACACCCTTTCGGTCTCCAAGGCCATTCCGAGAGTACGCGGTTGCACAATCGATTGTTGAATTTTGCTGTTTTCGACACCGGTATCGTTGGAACTCGTGGCTGTCGTTGGCAGATGAGGAGGAGTCCGCGAAGAACGTCTTGTTAAATGCCAGGCAGGTGTAGTGCGAATTGAGTGCACCTTGTCGATCAACATCTGCTCGTCTCTCAGAGCTGCACAGAAAGCTAGCTGCTTACTGGTTCGTGGACCCAGGGAGGCTTCTCGTCATAGTGCCTAGAGATATGTCGCACAATTAGTCTGACACTCTAATCGAGAGTTTGTCGCATAGCACTCATATATGTAGTGTGTGCGCTTGTGTGCTAGCGTGGCTCTGGTGGATGTGTATATATGGGTGTGTTTAACAAGTTACACTAGCGGTATAGAGAAAAGAGATGGTCTACTCAACTACTAATTCAGCTACTCACTCACGCATAAACGCATTGGTAGAGTGTGAAGAAGGTACACGCGCACGCCCCAACGCACGCGTACATCGGACCTTCCAGCCAACCAGAGAGACACCGCGGTGGTCGCTGTTGTTTGAGACCTAATGACTCGCCTGCTGCTGCTGCTGCGGTTACTCCGGTAGTTCCGTGACGTGCTATAGTTTTCCGCACTTTGTGTTCCTTCTCTTCATCGTTCAGTTGTGCTCTCTTTTATTCCACCGTTCCATCGCCGCATATCTACACTGGTTCGATTTGCATGTGATTCGGTGAAAATGAGCATTGTCTATTCGTGCACCAGCTGTTTGGCCTGCAGCAAGAATGATTCCGTCATGGTGAGTATCCTATTCATCCTTCTTCTTCGTTTTCCCAAACGGTTCCCGCGAAGCGCGGATATTCGCCGGGCTAGCCGACTGGTGGGTCGGTTCGCCCGATCCCCCGAAGGTATCTCTCCAGTTTGACGGGGTCCTCCAAGGTTTCGGGTAGGCTTAGTTAGGGGTCCCAAAAGCGCGTTCGGTGGTGGGTCCAGACCGGGCATTCATCCTCCCTATCATCGTTATCATTGATTCTTTAGCTGGAAATGCCGTGTGTGTGTCGATAGGAATGACTTCCTCTTCCAACTGTTCCTGTCGACATATCCTCTCACTTAGTCACAGTATATGTCTTCTCCACCCCAACCCTTCAAGCCATCCATCCAGACTCTTTTCAATCTCCCACTCACTCTCTTTCCCCCTCAACTTTATCTTCCAACTGTCCCTGTCGACATATCCTCTCACTTATTCACAGTATATGTCTTCTCCACCCCAACCCTTCAATCCATCCATCCAGACTCTTTTCAATCTCCCACTCACTCTCTTTCCCCCTCAACTTTCTCTTCAAATATTCTTTCTGTCACTTCTCTTCGTATTCAGCGGTATGCCGTACACATTTTTGCCAATCGTTTTCAGGACGTACTCGTTCATCCTATTCTGTTTTGTAGCTGATGTTGAGCAATCTTCCGTAGCATTTCATTCGAATGCCGTTCAATTTAATTTGAAATAACTTTCCTGGCAATCCAACTCTCGCAGCCGTACAACAGTGTGGCCAAGAGTGGAGCACATATTCAACGGAGTGGCCAAGAGTGGAGCACATGTTCGACGGAGTGGCCAAGAGTGGAGCACATGTTCGACGGAGTGGCCAAGAGTGGAGCATATGTTCGACGGAGTGGATATCCGGAATGAGCAGTGCTCCAGGGTCTACTCGCAATCGCCACAAAGTGGATTTGCCTCCGGGTCCGAACGCGCAGCTTATGTCGCTATTCGCCTACAATGCCCGCTTCTTAGGCGCACAATTAGCGTCTCAGAGTCTCCTGCTCGGATTCAAATAAGGAAGCCGCAAAGATCTCTCCAGTGCCTCAAAGCGCACGGCTTCGATAGGCGCCGTCAGGTATAGGGTCGATAATGAGCCTCAGACACTTTTTGTGTGCCCGGTCGAGCAGGTCTACTTCAGATCTATAGACAGCCACGGAAGCCGTCCAGCCCCACAGTACAGGGCCGTACTCAAGAGGAGAGTCTGGTACAGCAGGCGCCCATTCCATCCCCACTCCACGCCACTCAACGCACTTAAGACTTGGCTGTGTTGTATTTCCTAGTCGAGAGAGCGCAGCAGTGCCCATATATTTAGAGGAAGGGAAGAGTGAGACTGATAAGAGAGTAACTGTAGAAGGTCTCCTTCCGGAGCAGGACACCCTCTCCACGAGAAGGCGGCTGTATGGAGACAACTCTCATTGTTGTCACTCTTCTTGGTCTTCATTTGACTTTTCCTCTGAGGTTTTGTCTCAGGGACTTATTGAGGACATAAGTTGGACCTTTTATTGTTACCACATATTCGTGTTTGTGTCGGTTTTCAGTGTGTCTTTTTTCTATTTCGCAGTTCGTGATTTGAGAGCAGAGCAGGATCCACCCCTTGAAATTACTCCATTTGTGCGGGAAAGCTTGTATCAATAGACCGCGACTTCGCGCGAGTGTACGGCCAGAGACCTCCCAGCGAGAGGAAGACACATTGTAGCGTCAATGATTATGCTCATGTGTTCTCGTGGGTCGTTCATCGCCGTCATATAGTTTGAATTGAAGTGACTGTAAATCCGTCATCTTTGATGTTGAAATTCTGCCCAACTCGCATCTATATATGAGAAAGTCGTGAGAGCTTTTACCAGTATTGCGGTGTCTTCCTTAATAAGTGTAATTGATTGATGAATATTTCGGAATCATAAAGAATTGGGTGAGTAAACATCCGCTAAAAGTATCACAACAGTATAACAGCAATCCCGATGCTTCCCAAACACCATGCATTAAACACTGCTTGACTAGTTCTCGCCCGCAGTTCACTTTACCACATACTGCTGAACGGATTCCAGCTTATGAGTTGCCAAATGTACTATGTGAGGATGTTTCTCTTGTATATCTGCACAGTAAAGTGTTTCGGACCATTTTACGAGGACGAAGTGTGGCATAATCGAACTTAGTTTTTTTGAAAAATAGAAAATAACGCGCAGTTCATTGCGAATACAGGGTGTCTACTGACCCTGGAAATCCTGGAAATAACCTGGAATCCAAAAGGTGCTCCTGGAAATCCTGGAAA
>JAUYWV010111128.1:0-12512 GCA_032274565.1 Nematoplana nigrocapitula
GTGAAATGACATAGCACGATAATAGACGAATGTCACGTGCTAAAGTTAGAACTCTAAGATGACTCTGTCATCAAACCAATGCAATTACAGTACCTTATGTTTGTACACTTAGGACAGCCACTGTTAACGAAAATACCCTATATACAAAATTTCAAGGCTATATCTAAACAGGGGAACGAAATAGAAGGTGCGGGCCGATTCGGCCCCTCTCGGTCTCTGAGAGCGTCAAATAGCCCGGGTAGGATAGGGTTAAAGAGGTTTAAAATTTGAAACAATGTTGAACTTTTTAAGACACACATTTGAAAGAATAACAAAGCGATATCATTCAATGGTATATAGAAAAAATTGTTTGCTATGTTTTAAAATATTGTAGCTATCTTCCATGATAGTTATAATGAGACATATAATAAACTACAAAACTTTATCTTTTGGTTGCTAAAATGAAAGGTTTATGAGTTGGTCAGTAAAACATTTGTTTATTGTGTTAGAACTTTTATGCCAGTATGATATTGCTATTATATAGTTAATACTACCTTATTATATTAGGTAGTCATGATACATTTCAATACCAAGGAAAAGTTTAGTATTAGTAATAGTCTTAAAACTTGTATAAAAAACTTTATATGGTCTTAAAATTTAAGAAAGTGTTAGTAATAATATTAGTTATGGTTTCAAAATAGTATTTTAGAAAGTTGTCAAAATATAGCATATATAGAAAATAATAAAATTAATTAAAGTTTTAAATAGTTTAAGAGAGAAATATAAATGTTCTTTTAGAATACAAGAATTTCAATAAAATGTGTGATAGCAATTACCTATAGTTGTGGTATGAACTTGATTTTGAAAACTAAAGGTGAACTCTAAGAAATGTCTAATCCTAGGGATTTAGTATTAAGAATATAAGTTTACTATATGAATTTATTAATATTAATACTTTTTTTAGCTTAAAAATATCAATTTAATATGGACAATAAAACTTTACTTAGTTTTAATCTAAAACTTTGAAGTAAAGTCATAATAGATTTAAAGTTTATGGTAAAAACTATTATTAATACTAATATATTGCATTGCAAAAAAGCAATTCTTGCTGTTGTCTTCAGTAAATATTCAATCTTATCATCTTACTTTAAATTTACAACTATATAATTAGGTAGAACTTAGGGTTGGCTTGACAATTGTACAGGTGTCTGTATTTTGTCAAGGTCGCCTTAATGACTATGTATTGTAGAGTATATCTAGACATGTTCCAGCTTTGTTAATGAAAAAAAATTGTAGCTATTGAGAACAGCTAGTAAGAATTCCATTTTTTGTAATGCAGTGTACTAGTATCTTATTCATTGGAATAAACTATTATTTAGGGAAATATTTGTTATATATATAGCATGATTATGAATTGGACAAAACTATGTATATTAATATTATTAATTAAAAAGGCTGATATATAGTTAAGATTAATGAATTTTCAAGTTTTTTTATAACAAGGATTCTAAATTTTTATAATAGACATAGTGCTAAGAATATATCTAGGACTGAAATGAATTTATCCCAAAAGTGTATTAGTAGAAGAAGTAAAGCTCCATTCGAATCTTGGTTTTTGAGAATGCAAATTTATTTTAAGAATGTTAATATGTAATAAGGTCCAGTTTAGTTAATAATTGAATTTTATTCGTGCTATTAAGCCTAATTGCTAATGCTTTTTTTATTAAATATGTTAGTTTATAGCTATTATTAATATATTTTAAGTAAACAGAATTCTTCACAATTAAAAGTAAAAAACAGTAACTTTTAAACTAAGTGTATTTATCATATTCATGTTTTTTAATACAATTACCAATTCTAATATAAATTAGCTTTACATATTACATTATTAATATAGATTATAGTCATATAGATTTTGTGATAACTTTTATAATGATTGCAAATAAATATGTTCAGTTTCAAAATTACTGCAAAGCTGCTATGCAAATTCGGAATCGTTAAATGTATACGCATTTACGTTGTGAAAATTATAATGCAACTGCAAGCTGCAATATTTATAAAATTAAACACATACCTGTTTGCGGAGTATCTTCCCTTACTGCCATGCTCATTAATGCAAAGTGAGCAATGTGAAAGTAAGGATACATTTTTAGTTTAACTACAGTATCTGCAATATCTGAGAGAATTTTTGTATCCATCTTTAAAATTATTTTAGAAATCCCTAAAGCTAAATGTTTGGAAAGCAGCGAAAACTGAACCGAAAATCGCTGAATTAATTTGATGCACTTTAACACTTATGTCCGACTTCCATTCTGTTTAAACTTGTCGCTAAATTTTAAGAGTCGCAACTAGGTCATGCAGAAGTAAGGGCATTTATTTTTCATACTTATCTCAGTAATTGCATTGTATTGATCATTTCAAAATTAAATGGTGTGATCATAAATAGACCTGAAATCATTTATCACATGTGTATTTAATACAAATGTTCACACCATTTCTAAAATACAAAGAAAATTATTGAGAACAATTCGTACATAAGTAATGCCAACACAGGTCTGGATTACTCTATTCATACTTTTAATTACTATTATTTTTAATTTTATTGTTTAGATCAATTTAATTTTGAAAATAGAGTTAGACCTATTTTTTTAAAATGTATTTCGGATAAAAATATGTAATCGGAGCTTGTTCAAGATTTGTATATTTCATATTCTCTAAGTCTTTGTTGATCTAACATTTTATGTGTCAGAATAGTGTTTATCAATTTGCATTTTTTCTTAATCTTTTTATAGCTGGTCTTCAAAAAATGTTATGCGTTGTTTTTATAAAGGTTTAGAAGTATTACACTTGTCTTAAATCAATGTACTTTAGTTTCACTTTACTACCAAACATTTTAGTTAAGCTTGTGTTTTTATTCTATCCATCATTGAAACGTAAAGGTGCAGAAGTGGCTAGTCGACGTAAGGCGGGGACTGCAGGTAAAACTTCTAAAGTTGTAATCACACCAGTGAAACAAGCTATTCTATCCATGGCAGTCACTCCTCCTGACAAGAATAGGCGTTATTCCTCTCAGAGACAAATAGCAACTGATTTGGGTGTGTCAAAAGGGACTGTCTTCAAAGTACTGGACAAATCAGCCTTCAAATGCTTCCGACGTATACAGTGTCATACGCTAACAATAACTCATCGTGAGAATCGGGTTCACAAAGCTGAAGCACTACTCCATCGTTTTCGAGATTTAAAAAAAAAAAAGACTTTGCAATATAATAAAATTCGCTTTTGTGTTTTTTCTAATTGTGTCAATTTATGATGGGCACCCTGTAGTTACAGCCAATCAGTGATCACCAATGAGCTGACACCTAACACCGCTCACTGACGCGGCTAAAGAGTCACGTGATTCTAATACAAGCAAAATCAATATCATACCAAAAACATAATTCGCTACACATGACAGGCAGTTCGTGCCTGACACTGGTACTCTTCTACTGTACCGATGTTCATGAGTTGCCCCCATAGAAATCGGATTACACAGCATAGCTATTTTAAGCTATTTATATTAAAAACAAATCCGATTTCTATGGTTACGCCCCATCCGGCATCATTTTATGTTGTTCTATGCCAAGCTAAACTCATTCCTCAAATTAGCTACTCAGACTATACTCTCTAATCTAATTCAAATTGTTCAGTCCGCATTACATAAAAACCAAAGATCAGTTTTATAACCTCATAGACCATAGAAGCCACTCTGACTCATCTTCCGCCTACTGAAGGCATACGATCGTCTGATGCTAAGAGACCATTTTGTAATTTCTACATCCTTAACGCTAGATGTAACGATTGGAGGAAATAAATAGTTTTTCATTTTCAATTAACTACTTAAGTTTCGAAAGAATAATAAATACTTCTCTGTTTCTATGCAGTGTCAGATTAAGCAGATAATACATTGAGCATTGAACATTTATAATTGGTTAAACAATTTTTATTGACTAGTCAAGGCAATTTGATATTCATCAGTGTTATAAGTCAGCTATATAAATGGAATTTAACCCCCTATACACGCTACTAAGATTTCTGTATTTGTCGGTAAGTTTTTTTAATGGATTGATGGTTGACAAGAGTGTTGGTCAAAATGTTTGTTTGTGTTTTCCAACGTGTTATCCAATGTGAGCGTTCTATTCAATCTATTACCGGTCCTCTTTCCCCTCATAGTGAGATAGTATTTTTCAGTAGGATCGCATGTGGATTGGGTTTAATTGTGACTAGACCATGTGTTTCTGATATTGACCGACACTTTCCAAGTTGCTCATCTCTCTACTGAACAATATAATCTGTCTCGGCAATTATTATGTTGTCTGATCTCTATTGTAATTTTTAAATTTTTTACCATAAATTCAGAACCACTCTCTTATTTTGTGTAATAACTGATTTTTAATATACAGTAGATAGATAGATATAAGCAATAACGATTGGTTAGAAAGAGGTTTTCACTTGTATTTTCAGAAAATTTTAAAACATTTTTATCCAATTTTACAACTTATAGATTATTGATACATAGGATGCATGATTTGTTTCATTTCTAATTTTTAAACATTCCATGACTTAAATTAATATGCCTGTTGGTAACGGTCTCTGGACTTCATTGTTACAGAGTGAAATATTTTATTCTCAAATTCTAATTGTTAACATTTAGTTTAGACTACTATATACCGGGTGTCCCAAATAGTGACGAAAACTAAATTTAAATAACTTCTGTATTACTAAACCGAATTTCATAAACTAGGTGTCATATTAAAGATAACAGATGTACCTTTTAGGTATTTTTTAATTTAAAAAAAATTTAAATAATAAAATTTTGTTCAATAATTTCATTAATTCTTAAAATGAAATACAGACAGGAAGAATTGCTAAAACAGGTTGAATTACACTATACTTCCATAAATACGAAATGTTACACAAGAGCGGCACATCAATTTAACACTTGGATACGAAATAATAACAGGCACTGTCCTAGAGCCAACGAACAGGACATACGACGAACTGTTAAGAAGTTTACTGAGAATGGTACTGTGAACAGAAGAAATAAGACCAACAGCGGAAGGTCTGCAACTGTTGTAATTGAAGCTAATACTCTACGCGCCATAACACATGTTCAAGAAGTTGATCAGGAAACGCAGTAACGATTTGGTAATATCAAGGTCATCACTTCCTGGTATTTGAAAGACTGTTTGAAATTGTATCCCTAAAAAAGCCGATTGTAACTCAAGGTCTATCTCGGTTCTGATGAAGTCACTTTTTTCATCGATGGTAGCGTCAATCGCTGGTACTGCCGCATCTGGAGCTTTTCAGGGGAACGACGGAGCAATTTTCATTATTCCCGTTGGCAAAATGCAGAGAAAGTTACTGTTTGGTCTGCAAGTTCCGCTTTTCATGTATTTATACCTTATGTTTCCCAGCAACCGTCAAAGGCGAAGTATATCGTGCCATTTTAAGTCAGTTTTTCCTGGCCAGACCTTATAGGTCTTCTTGGTGATGATGTGTATGCATGTTGGTTTATGCAAGATGGTGCCCCTGCGCACACGGCAATTGAATCTCGTCGCCTTGTACAGGAATTATTCCCAGGTCGGGTTTTTGGCAGGTTTTCACCAATTGAATGGCCCTACGATCGCTTGATCTTACTCCTTGCGATTATTTTTAAGGGGGATTCATGAACGATCGGGTTTATAGACACTAGCTAGGGTCTGTAGCTGGTCTTAACGATTTGAGCGAACACATCTTGCATGCATTTCAATTGTTATGTAATACTCAGATAGACAAAGTTTCAGCAGCTGTGAATGCATTTCACAACCATTTGGAGACCTGCATTGATTAAGAGGGACGACAACTGGGCTGTTTGCAAGTGAAAACGTTATGTAGAAAACTTGCATTTACATTTACATTTATGGCACCTAGTTAATGTTAATCGGTTTAGTAAAATACAGAAGTTATTTAAATTTAGTTTTCGTCACTTTTTTGGGACACCCGGTACAGTATCCTACAATATATCTATAATAAAAATAAAAAGTTAACCTATTTCTATTATTGTAAGAAATCCTTTCCAACTCTGCTATAAAGAATTAGTTTTACTTCGAAAATATAATTTAACATGAAATTTGTTGGACTGCTGTCTATTGGGCTACCCGTGCGTAACATACTGTGTAATAGACTATGTGTACTTTTAGATATTTTGTTTCGTATTATATACTCTATATATGTTGTAACCATGTTGTCCGTTGTTGTATACTTGCAGATGAACACCGTTATCAACTTTAATACAATCCAACGTACAAAGTAGAGGTGTCTTCTTCAAAATAAAAAACATGATGCATTCGAAACAAATTTGAACATTCAGTTAATGTGAATTTCAAAGGTCATTATTTTCATCGGTTGTACAAAGCGTTTTAAATTTCTGCGGATTCCCAGTAGAGTTGAAAGAATGATTATGAAAAATCTAACTCGGAGAAATCCTCTGTGATTTGAAACATTCTTGATTCTAATCCGTGGTTAAATCCGAGTCTAGCAATAACAGTGAGTGGCACAGAAACATACGTGAAATTAAAAAATATTTCTTTCCCACTAAGCCCAAAACTACGTAGAGTTCTTTCCGTGATATTGTTTGTTTTGTATCAGGTACAAAATGTCAAACGCAACAATTGCAAATAAATTCCAAAAATTGAATGTTGTCACAATTATTCCAAAATATATATTAACTGCTAACGTTTCGAAGGGACACCTTTTCAAAAGAGCCAACGTTACGGTTTTCCTATGTTTTGTCTTTCATAGTTATGAGCTATCTATTTTCGTATGTTTCTTTTTCGGAAGTAATATTTAGAACCTGGTTACTTCATTGTATCCCAATGGAATCTTTTATAAACGACTACGGTTATATATAGAGTATATATTTAAAACCAACCCTACTAATGGAAGACTTGGCAATAAATGATTTGCACTTCAGATGCACTTTCATAGTTATTTTTGGGCTACATGAGCGACACGAATAATTATCAGATATAAAATAGAAATACACCAGCCTACCAAAAATGATATACTTAGTATGCCTACTCCAAGTAGGCAGGCATATTTGTATTCATTTCATTAGAAGAACTATTTCTATTTGGCCCTTGAGAGAAGGTGACCCGCAAAGGGGTATTGAGTTCTCACGAATAGTAGAGAAAATGCACATCTGGATCAAGGTCTCTCTCCTTCCCTTTTAACCTCCCTATCTGAACTGCACAAATTGGCGTGTAGACAACAATCACTTATATTTCTAAACTTATGAAGACTACAAGCTGGAAAAGCGCAATGCCAATATGGCGAATGGTGAATGTCGGATAGTAGCAGCTATAAACTTTACATGAGATCAGTGTGGCACCATCTTTAATAATCTTCGCAGACTTATATCACATTGCAGTCACTGCTAATCAGAGAAAATTCCCCAGTTTGACAGAGCACATCGAGTAGCTCTTCAAGGAATATTTGTTTTGTTCAAGTGATTACTAGATAACAATCGTCAGACTTTTTATAGGATTAAGAAACAGATTAAGCTACGTAATAATAATAATAGGCATTTATTTCAAACGAGTGGGAATCAAAAGGCATTATTGTGAGAGTAATACAAGCACAGTGGTAGTTCAACATCTGAAGTTCAAAAATGGAAAAAATGGTGCAGAACAGGTTATAACCGGAAAAATATGAAAGGATGCAAAAGTGATACACATCGAGAAAATTAAATAAAGTTTATGACACAAAGTACGTAGCAGGAATTATACGGTTCCTGCGAAGAATGGCGAGTGCAACTTGTTTCTGCATCTTAATAACAATGGCACACACTATTGCTCAACTGCTTTTCCTGGATGAGACAATTTCCAAATATACTGAGGTAAGTGGAATAATTAATAGGGAATGCTGGTAGTAACTGGGTGATATTTAAAAAACAATACGGTATTATTTTGTTAAATAATGGAGGTAATTGATCTGTCACTGAAGCACAATGCTTTCATGATTAGACAAATAAAATGTGAAAATATGACAACTATTTTTTTAATTTATATTGTCCAAACATATTTAGCGGTGTTGCAACGCAGGCGACCTGCATGGCTGAATGCCACCAGCTGATATCTGCGCCAAATAAAATGTGTTTTTTTATAATTAATTTAAGGCGGGATACAATCAATAAACATTTTATGTCTGTATAAATGCATTTTTTAGTTTTTTCTTATACTGCATTTTTATATAAGAAATATAAATGAATCTCTAAAAAGTAGAAATACAGTGAAATCTCATTAATCAGGACACTGTTTTTACTGGGTACAAGATATCACTTAAAATATACAATTACCCTAGCTATGCGTGCTTTTAGTCAAATAAGGGTTTATTTTGTGGCATACACTTTTAACACCTACAAAGTTCCTATTTTATGAAGCACTCAAGACAATGAATTTGAAGACAAGATTGTTTCTTATGGTCTTCGCATAGTTAAACCATTGCATTGCGGAAATCCGTTCTGCATACTAATTTGTTCGGATTAACTGGGTTGCATTAGCGAGTCTTTACTGTACAGCATTTACTATTTGTAGTGTAATTGTGGGCAAACACGTGTATTTGTTTTTGAACGAACTGTTGTGCTGTTTATAAGATCTTCTTCTTTGAGTGCCATTTTCAGTTTAGAAGCTCGGCGCCCGATGATGAAAACTCCCACGACAGCCTTCTCCATTTCTTCCAGTCTTGTACCAACGATTTCACCTCACTGTAGGTCTTGCACTCCACTCTTAGTATTTATAAACTATAAAGCATAGGTTTATAAACCATTGATACACATTTTAAAGCTTTATTCACCTTGCAATATTTTCACAAAACTACGCATATACTACTTCTATAAATTATATGCATCAAAATGAAGTTCAGAATTGGACAATCTATACCGTTAACAGATTTAACATATATTTTACAATATACGGAAAAACCAGCATGTTCGACAAGTGATCTCGTGGCATAGTGGTTAAGTAATTCGACTAATAAATACTGGGGTACGTGTTCGAATCCTACCAAGTACTTTGGAGGGGCAATAACCCCGAAACCGGTCTGCTGGTGGATAACTTGTCGAACATGCCATATCTGATAAATTTTATGGTTTAAAACGAGTTTAATTAAAGTTTGTTTGACGCTATATATATTATTATATTACTGAATATCATATGATTAACTAATAATAAATGCCTTTATAAATTCCATAGTTCAAAAATTGGAATGTAAAAGCTGCGGAAAATTAAATCCAAGTTTATCATTCATGTAACCACTGAGATAGTTTTGGCGAAGTGTGAAATATATTTTTTAAAACATTTCCAAGAACACATACAATCTATTTTCTAAAACTTTGAACAGATACATGTTTATTTCTATTTTATTAGATTAATCGTTCTGGATTTTGTCCTATAGTTACTGGAGTGAATTTATAATGACAAACTTAAAATAACAGTTTTAGAGAAAGAGTAACTAAAGAAGAATGTTCAAAGAAAAAATGGCACTCTCAAGTAAAGAAAATATGGCAGAGTTCAGTTAAATATAGATGACTATTGCTAACTTTGTAAAACTTGTATTGTACAATTTTCTTCTTATTTTTCTTACTCCTCATCCCGCTAGGCAGGGTTAGCGACACGAGTTTTCATCAACCAGAAATTTCTATTCGAGTGTCGTCTTGCGTCTTATTGATAAAAGGCTTATAATGGAAATAGCTATTGGGGAAGAACAGTTTTATTTTATGCCAGATAGAGGAATCACTGATAGAATATTTGCGCTAAGACAAACCATGGAAAAACATCGGTAAAAACAGAGAGCTATACATAGGATTTTTATTGATCTGGAGAAAGCGTATTGAAGGGTACCACAGCAGGAGATCAGTAGGTGTATGAGGCAGAAGGGTATACCAGAGAATTATGTCGAAACCATGCAGGATATGTATGAAGGAGCGAGGACCCAAGTATTAAGCAGTTGGTGTTTTACAAACGAGATCACTATCAGAGTAGGAGTATCCCAATGATCTTCTGATGATGGATGTGTTGGCCCGAGGGATAAAAGAACCCCTCCCCTCCCTTGGTGTATGCTCTTTGCAGATGATATTGAGTCATGCGACACTCGAAAAGAGGTGCTGCAACATAAACTAGAGGATGGGAGGACGGCTTTAGATAACAGGATACTTAAGATCAGCAGGAAGAAGACGGAATACGTTAGGTCTAAGAAATATCTAGACTCAGAGATAAGCCTGCAAGGGGAGAGTTTAAAGATAGTTGACAAGTTTAAATATCTGGGATCGACGTGGCTGAGGATGGAGAACTGGACGCAGAGATTTACCATAGAATTCAGTCGGGATGGAACAATTTCAATAAGGTGTCGGGAGTTTTATCCGATCGAAGAGTTAACCTCAGGATTAAGGCATAAGTGTACAAGACAGTTGTCAGCCCAGTAATGATGTATTGTGCTCAAACGTGGGCTATAAAGAAAGCGCATAAGAAGAAATTGAGTGTTGCAGAAATGAGAATGCTCAGATGGATGTACGGGGTAACAAAGCTGGACCAGATCAGGACTGAAAGAATTAGATGTACGACAAAGATGGGAGAGCTATCAAAAAAAGTACAAGAGAGCTGACGGAAATGGTATGGAGACGTGCAGAGAAGTGAGGAAGGTTATGTGGTAAACAGAGTCATGGTAATGGAAGTGCAAGTAAGGCGCAAGAAGGGACGACGGAAAAGGAGATGGATGGACTGTGTGTACGACGACCTTGAGGAGAAGCGATTGATGAGAGATGAATGGCATAACCGAGGACTTCGGAGAAGGCTGATCAACACCATGCGAACGAACCCATCTGAAAGTGAGACATACTGCGGACAAAGAAAAAGAAGAAGTATTGTCTTGCGTGATAACCATATCTTCCATATCTTTCCTGATATTGTTCAACCACCTTAGTTTCAGCCTCCTTTCAGTCTTCTTCCTTTAATCTTCATATTCGTAGAATTTTCACTGTTCTCATATTACCTATATACTCATTACATGCCAATACCAACGTAACCTTATCTCTCGTACTTTTGCTTTGATGCTATACCTATTTCGATCTCTCTCCTGATATCATTGTCACTGGTCATATCCTGTAGCGTCACTTCTTTAAATCTTCCTGTTGATTATACGATCATTCATTTGTTCTTTCCTAGTGCCCAGCTTTCTGATCCCGATATAACAGTACATGTCACATAACTGGCATGTATAACTTAATCTTGAGTCTTCTTGGTATTCTCTTGTCTCTGATATTTCCAGATACCTCTCTCCGATCCAGTTTGCCCATTCGGCAGATATTCTTGATCTGACTGCAGCTTTTGAACCGGCCTTCTCGCTAAGCGTGACCCTCAAATACTTGAATTTATCTACTTGCCTCATGGATTGTGCCTTGATTGTGTCTGGTGTTTAGTCTCGTTTCAGTTCTTGTATTTTAAAACGTTTGCTTAAATTTGTTTGCTAAAACCGAATTAATATGTCTCAACCTAATTCCATGCTTCGACTGTCAAATTAGTTACGCACTTTACTTTACCAATTGAGTTGTATTCATTATAAGAGCTATCGACAAACGTTTCATACACATACTGTAATTATAACAGCGCATGAGATTAATCGTCAGACGCTAATTATAATTCATTGATTAGCAGTTTTTTTAAACAATATACTGTAGATGGAGGTTACTAATTTGAAATTCTCTCTCCCTTAAAATCATTGTAGCTCTTTGAATAACAGTAATTTTATAACAACTAATTGACGTATGAAATACTTTCAACCTAAAATCAAACTTATGTTAAAAACATTTGCAATTTAGACGCGCAGTTATACCGCACACGAATGTCCAAAAAGCTCAATCAATGCACTCTTGAAAGAATGGCAAATCATTTTGTGCCGCTAAACCTTCACACGACACGGTAAACGACACTCGCTATCGATTTCTCGCCGACCTGTGACCAAATTTCACCACCCGAAGCATACTTTCCCATTCGCTGTTTCAACATAGACACGGTGTCAACATCCGCGGGACTGCCGCGGGGCCCCCGGCTCGAAAGAACTGTATAAAAGCGGCGAACATCCCCTCAGGTTTACATACGTAAATTCTCCAGATTTAAAATTGTGTTCAGAAAAGACACTGCGACGCATATATACTGTATATGTCCATCTACTGATTGGGACTTATTTATTGACATTTCTTCCCCCACACTTGTTCTGGTGTTGTTGACAATTCTTGTCTGGCATTTGTTCTAACTCATGTTGACAGCTGTATTTTTCATTCTTCCAAACCTTTAGCGAATTTACATTTATAGTCAAACGTATAATTATGGGTATTCGGTATACGGTAATTTTGGATTTTGTAGTAATACGCAAGAGAGGTTATATTTTTAATTAATTTTAAATTAATAACAGTAGTAGGAGAAGGGTCCTCTCTGGACCACTTGTTTGAGGGCGGTTGTTTG
>JAUYWV010111139.1:0-12511 GCA_032274565.1 Nematoplana nigrocapitula
ACAGTGGTCTTAGAAAGCTACGATATTTCGGACATGTAGCCAGGAAAGGGGGTTCGAAAAAACAATTATCCAGGGAGATACTGAAGGTAGAAGATCTAGAGGCCGACCAGCAACATTATGGGCGAAAGACATTACAACTTGGACAGAAAGAGGATTGTCAGCGGCAACAAGATTGCCAATGGACAGGATGGAATGGAGTGAACTCTTGAGGATCACAGCAGCGAGTTTAGCGCCACCTGACTAAACGGACGGACAGTTTATTTGATGGACTTCTGTAGTCAACCGAAACCATGTAACTGCGAGTTAACTTTCATTTATTGCTGTTTTGTACGTATCCTTCTTTCAGTCCAAACTTCTTCAGTCTTCACCTTTCCCTGTCATCCTGGGTCTTTTTCTATTGCTAGATTCCATTTTCTTCTTGCGAGTTTATCGTCTTCTCAGCTCGCGACGCATCCATCTCGAACAATTTGTTTCACCATTTTAACAACAGTCTCCTCCAGACTCAACCTTTCCATGAACTCATTTGTGTTCCATACAGTATTATACAGCTTTTCACTACACACACATTTCCCGAACCACGACTCTTCCTTTTGGATGCTATCTGCTACTATCTAACATTCCAAATTTCTTAGCCTTACACTATCGCTGCTCGTACACAAACTCTCTAGATCTTACTTCCATGCGTATCGTTGTTGTACTACCATTATGATGAACTTGCCCTGCTATACCACCAACCCATAACCCCAGGGGACAGGGTGAATGTCTGCTAGTTCAGGTATAGCTCATAGAAGCTGTGATATAAGTATTATAGACACATGTACAAGCAATAGTAGTCTGTTTATATATTAACTAGTTTACATTTATTTCCAGGCGGTTTTGCTTTGGTCTTTCGCGTCCAAGCGAGTTCTGGTCAGGTGTACGCCCTAAAGCGGATGTACGTGAACAATGAATATGATCTCAACATTTGCAAAAGGGAGATAACTATTGTCGTAAGTCCCCTCTTTCTCTATCCTCATTTTTGACCGGAATGGTTTGGAATTGTTATTTGGTTATATCAATTTCTGTTGGTATTTTCGTGACGTCTGTCCACGTATTTTCAGAGTTCCCTGTCTCAAAAGAACATTCTTCAATATGTCGACTCGAATGTGACACAGACACAGAAGGGGATTTACGAAATTCTCCTCCTCACATCCTACTGTTCAGGTATTTGACTAGGAGGCATTGTTTTTTATTCTTGTATTTCTCAGCAAATTGGGTCAGGGAGTAACAAATCGCAATGCAAATGTTATTAACAGAGTTGTTACTTAAGTTACGCAATATCGACTTTTGAAATTTAAATCAGCACTAAAAAGTCCAAGTCTAGCGAAGAATACAATTTGACGAAGGATCTCATTGGATTGCCTGTCGTATTTGTGTACCAAAGGTTACCAACACAATTAGATGTTGACTTGTTGTGAAATGCGAAGTAAATATATTTCGTCTTCAATGGTACGCCGTAATACTCGGCATCCGAACTTCCGTTTTAAGAGATCAATGTGATGATTAGTCTGTGTAGTTATTGTACATTTTAGATTACACGACAATCATTTTATATGAAAATATACATTGCCGGTGTTCTATTAACAGTACTCAAAATATCTAACGTCCCATATGAAAAGCCACAATATCGATCTGGTCTTTATGTCAAGAAACACAAGCACGCTGAAACACATACGCAGGAGAGTATACGCAGCACTCACCAATCCGAAGGACAAATTGTCTGTCCTCAACTGTCACTCAAGACATCCAACAGCGCTGTTTTTCGCGCAGATATAATGAGAGCTGTAATCAGCTAAACAACTACCACACCAGTCCATCCGGCTTTTGCTCGTCATCAGATAAAGAACACCTTGACACACCTTTTCAGTGACCCCACTCTCCGAAAGTGTCTGTCGTGTATAAGATGTTTACATGTGGAAAAACTTGGTTATCTTTTAAGTCTCTTATTTCATGGCGATATGCAGGCAGCGTGGTCCAACTGATGAATGAATGCCTGGCTAATAATATCCGTCTGTCCGAGCCGGAAGTTGTCCGAATATTTTGCGATATGTGCGAAGCGCTGTCCAGACTCCATCACTGCCAAACACCAATCATCCATCGGGATTTGAAGGTAATGCTTAAAGCATTATTTCTGACGTTTCAAAAATCTATTCGACCTTACTTCACTCGCCCTTCCCGGTTCTTTCGGCTCCGCGATGACCGAACCTTGACCTTTTCTTCATGATATGTCTTAGCTTCCAGTGGCAATTTTAACCTACCCTCAGAGAGGGTGGATTTGCAAAGAATTGTTTCATGTTTAGAATTGTTTGCCTTGTTTAGATTAAAAGCAAAGCACCTATATTGAGGTGGACAAAACCCGGAGTATTTGCTGGAGTGGAAGCATTACATGATGGTGGCCCAGAGGTTGATGTATTCACGATATACTGTATGTCCTGTCGAGCAATTTCGCTTTCTCTTTCATAATTTCCTCAATGTTAAGTTGTCTGTGTTTAATTAATTATCTACTCTACTTTTGTACGCAATTTGGCGGATTTCTGTAATATGCCAAGAAATGCACAATTTTGCATTATGCTACCGGTGCGCCTCCTTATATAATCGGTTATTTTTTAATATGATTAACAAAGATATCGAGAAACAGGCACTGACATTTTTGCTTTTCCGTCGGTATTTTATTCGAGAAAATTGAAGGTTCGTCGCTGTTAATGTTTACTATTACTACTCCACTGCAGTTCCTCTTCCTCAATTTTCAGGCATGCTATCTGACTGTTTTTCTCTATCTGCTAAGATCTTGGCGTTTTGAGCACTGCCCTTGTCAATAATGGGACCACGTATATAAATTGCAAATTTAATCATATAGTCTTTCTTTCTGTTTTATAGGATTGACATATTGAACTGTAAACGTGGTTTCCCTTTTGAGAATTAATTTGGTCGAAAACACTCGTTCTGCTCTTTTGAAAAATAACTTTTAAAAATAATCCTATCTATAATTAGACAAATGTATGTATGTCTGACTGGTATTTTTTTCCCAACTCTCTTGACGGATTTGCATGCTTGATGACTCAAAAGAATGCCACGCCAATGGGTAACATGGGAAAAATAGCCATGAGATGAAAAATTTCTAAATGAGAGGCCTACAGCAGAAAATACCCAAAAAAACGATGTTTTTGCTTCGGTGTTAAATCAATATGCTTCAGGAATTTTGAATTCTCCAGTATAGCCTGATTGATTCCGACCTGAATCAATAAATTTGAATTCTGCAGATGCTGTGATTACTAAAGCTATATGGGTAATCCTACCTGTATTTATTAATATCAAATTTATATAGACAATTATGATTATAATTCTAGACTGACCTAAAAGCTTATGATATTACATTTTTTATTCACATTTTAAAATATCTATATAGAGATAAATTCAAAATTATCAAATCAAGTATCATTTGGTAAATTTCTACTATAACTTTTCATGAATTTCAAAAGGACAAGGATAGCATTGTTATTAATATAAATATAGCAATCTAGTATATTTCCACATAGTCTGATATTCCTTGGAATTAATAATATCAATTAAAAGCTAATAGCTGACAAATTAGCAACAATATTTAAATACTAGAAATAGTCAAAAACTTATGAACAAACCATAGTAACTAGTATATCAAAACATGATTCCTATTTAGCTTTCTTGCTTATATTAGTATTCCAAAGCCTACTATTTTTTACATAGAAAAGCTAAAGCTGTATTACTATTATGTAATAAATATTTTATTTAAAGGACTAATTGTATTTGTTACTTACCTTCAGCACCTTGACTCTATTTTATTTCTATCCATATACAGGTATTCCACCAGTTACATAACTAAGCTCTTCTTTATCTATGTAGGTATTCATTAGTAGTCATCAATATTAATCACCATTATGACATGTCTTGGTTTCTATGAAATTTAATGTTGTATAAGGCAACATATACAAGAAATACCTTACTACTATTGTTACAAAATGAAGTACTTTCACTGTTCATATGTACTTTTCTCCTACATATAACCTTTTATTTTAGACCAAACTTTTTAAGTAGATAAAGTTTCATATATTTAGAAATTGTCATTTTTTTATGTGACTAACTTATTTACTTCCCTTTAGCATATAATTCATAATATACATTATATATGAATTTGTTTTTGTAACTAAAAATTAACTAATACAAAAATTAAGTGTATTATATATCTTTAAGCAGTAAAAATAATTTAAAAAATAGTTATTCAGTTATAGTTATTAGTTATTAGTTATTTAGTACTCTATATTAAATTTATACATTTCCTGGCATAAATTGACAGTACATGGACATCTCTTTTACATAGAAATAAAATATTTTAAATTTTATTTGGAAATATACAAAAAGACTATATCAATCAAATAATCATAAAATAATATATATAACCTCAGTTTTTTAGAAAAGTATTTTATTATGGCTAATAAACAAGCCAGATAGTTCTTATATGAAGAAATTTATTTGTGCTGGTAATAGTCTTAATTTAACGACTTTACCTACAGACCTGGATGTTAAATTTAAAACCACATACTGCTTGGATGAATAGAAAAAGTTTTATATACTTAATAACAAAGGGGGAAAGCCAAGAAGCACAATAAGCAGCACATTAAGAGACTTCCCTAATATCATGGAAAGGGATTTTTAAGTCTGTCATTCACAAAATCTCAGGGGCTATATGGTATCTATCTGACACCTGCTGCCATTAACAATTATCTTTGTGGACATATCATTACCTTAAGAAAGTTTGCATTGATGTGGTGCACATATTTACTGTTGTAGAATCAAGACTTTGTGATAGCTACATGTGCACACGTCTACAGGCAAAACATTGGTTTGAATAGATAAAAACAGTATTAATGTCTTCTGTTGAAGATAATGATAAATGCTCAACAAGGACAGGGGCTGACATGATATATATGCAATAACATATTTTGGTTTGATCCACTCAACACACCACCAAGAAGCTTTCAAATAGACTTACATACTATATAGGCAAATGCAATTATCCATGACCTATTAATTTAAATAAATTTGAAGGTTAATATGATTTCTAATATACTCCCAGAAGAATAATTTAATGAGTAATGTTTATTTTGTATTAATAATGTTATTGTAATTTTTATAATTTATGTAGTTTATTTATATTTGGCTAATATAAAAATTCAAATATATTTTTTGTGTACTACGTTTGCAGTAATTTAATATTTTACTGTCATTAATAAAAAATATTTTGTTGAACTATTAGTTTATTATATAATATTAATGTTTATTAAGTATGTATTACTATAATTATGCCACTCATATCACATATGATCTAATATATATGTACTGTGTATATATGCAAAAATACAAGTATAAATATTAAAAATGTAATGTAATTAAATCACTGTGTCAGTGGCCCCTTCAATACCCCACATTTCATAGTATTAAAACTCTGAATTATTAAATTTGTAGTTTATGCCTTGACCAGTATTACAGAGAGTTTGAAAATTTTTACAGATACAAAGTATATTATATTTTTCTATCACTATATGACTATATTTATCCAACAGCTAATTTAGCATAAGAGAGCCTTCATCATACCAAAGCTTTCTTAACACCATTGTAGTAAAATCTGCCATCTTTGAGACTGATCTAGATAGTTGAAAACCTGGCGCCCTTTAGCCAAATTAATTATGAAATTAGAGGATGTTGTGTTGTACAGTTTATAAAACCACAAGGGGGTGTTATGAAGTTTTGTTATCCTGCATCTTATATAAATCCCAATGATAAATACCAACATTCCATAATTGGAAAAGGTAGGTCATAGGGATTAAGTATGCAGTACCATGGATTTGATGTTTGTTAAATGCTTACTTCTATTTGGTAGAACTTTTATCCTTCAGCTAATAGGCCCAAACCACTACAGTAAATGTCAAATGCCAATGCTCACAATTCAAATCTGCAGCTTTTCACCCCATTTTTGTTGATGCTAAAGTTAACAATACAAATCTGTTTTGGTGAATACACCATATATTGGCAAATATTGAGGTTGTCAGCATGGCCGAATAAGTTGATTTATTTTGGGTGGGTTAAAATCTGAAATAGCTGTCAGACACACTTGTTTAACTTGTGCTAAAAAACACAGCATGCTTGTCCTGTTTAGTTATTATATGCGCGAGGACACTCGCATAGGCACAACATGGCTTTAGTTATCCCAAGACTATCTGTACCATCTACTTTTCAGGGATCATGTCCAATCCTAATTTTGGTGGCTCACAGTCGCAGACCGCGTCGTTGGGGGACCATGTGAAATTGGAGGAAGTGACTGGAGGGGTGAACAGTACAAGAGAGATCGACACGAACTTCATACCCCTGGTCGAGGAGATTGTTGTCGCTCACCACAAAGACTCCGTGCCCATGGTAACCCATGCGGTCAAGGAGCTCCAGCATCGGCTCCAGTCGGTCAGAGACATGGTGGAAAAATTGCCCGGTTGTGACATAGATTTGGCCTCCCAGCGCAAACTGCTCCTCAACACAGCCCTTGTGTCACGCTCCAAGCGGGAACTGTTAGCCCGACTGAAGTCCAACAGGCTCTATACTAATGGAATACCGTCCGCATACAACAACAAATAATTTCCCTGCTGTGCTTTGCCTGCAAATGGTGCATGTGAATACTGCAATAAAGCATCCGGTTATCGAGACATTACTAGCGAAATGCAAGCAGCCATTGGTAGTGATGGCCTTGTTATGGCCTACCATATCAACAGTTCATGTCTGCAAGTACTGTAGAACAGCGTGAGGACTGTACAGAAACACCTCACCATTTGCACGAATAATAAGATAATGCTTCATTGGGGTATTCACTTGTCGTATCATACTTTCAGGCGCGTATTGTGTCTTGGACCACTTTTTTACGAGGGTAGATCTGAGATTTTGTACGTTCCACATACTGTATTGTATATAACGTGGTCAGAGATAAAGCCATTGTCAGTTTGTCCTTTAGTAAAATTCTTCTATTGCGACTCAACTTGACAACTGTTAGACAATTTCACGATTTAATTTACTACTCGTTTCATTATTTAACTTTTTAAATAGCACTGCCAGTAATGGTGAGAAAATCGAGTTTACCGTAGTACTTTTTATATTATGAACGAATAGGAACAACTTTGACCTTTGAAACTTTAGGGATCTGTTTACTACGCTTCTCATGTCGGTGTGATTGACACGCTGGACCACACTAATATGGGATTTTATTCAAAATTATTAGAGTAAGCAAAAATCTTAATTCTCTCTGCACGTCTAATTAAAGTCAATAATAATAAGTAATTGTAGTGACACGACGTCTAAAGGTTATCAAAAACATTTTTTAAATTAAAAAAAAGTTTGACATTTTGTGTTTGCTGGAATTTGGTAGGAAAGTGAATTTTTATAAGAAATATCAGGCAGGCTTCAATTTTATAAACAAAATATGTATCTTGTGTCTATCCTATTAATGGGTTTCCGACCTTGAATTTTGTGTATAATTTAGAATAGTAGTGTACATATGTATTTTTTTTTAAATACTTACAATTGAAAAAGTTATTAGTAGTAAGGTGTGTTTATGATACTAAATTCATCCATATTTTGTATTGGTGCAAAGTTTCCTGTTGTTTAACATTCTTTTACATAAGCATACAGATGGACAAGCTATTCTCGTATTTTGGCAAGCAAACTCTCCAGAGGTTTGCTAGTCTCGTGTATATAATGTAATTACCCACGGTTGCTGTTTTTTTAAGTTTAAATAAACTTTTCTATTGGAAAATAATTTCGAGTTTTGTCCCTGTCCTTTAGTGTAATCTCATTTAAGTTTGTATATTTGGATTTACCGTAAAATGCAAGCAACAGTTTTAAACATTTTCTCGCGTAAAAGAAAAACTGCACCAGTCTGAACCTATCCAAACCATTTTCCAATGATGGAATCAATAGTTGTTGTTGTTGTTCCGCGAGTCTTCTTCTAATTCCGAATATGAGTCCAACACGGATTCCTCTGAGAGGCCGTGCTGGCAGACACATCTAACTTGGGCATACAAAGTGTCTCAGAAGGAATGCTAAACTGTTTAATATCACCCAGATGAGGCTGTATGATTAACATGCAACATAGGTAGACACCAGCCCTCACCCAAGCGATACCCAAACTTTCTACAGCATTATAAGCCTCAGAAGGGTTGTCGCAATTTAACCAAAAGGTACAACTTTCACAGATCATCATACATATGCCCAAATCTAACCAAGATGTCGTTGCGAACTGTCGTGGTACCAGGTTCAGACAGTCCAGTCGTTGAACGGCCGGTGCACGTACTGCAATATGGCTATCTCGCCCCTCATCTCCAATCTCCCCCGACAGACCACTTGCCTCCTCTTCTTCCTCAAAGCCGAGCACCTGAGCCAGTGGTCTTTTCCGCCCTCCCTTTGGCATCTTGCACTCACTCATAGCTGTCAATTCCATCTAGCTTCTTTTTGTAATATTCATTCAGCGGACAGTGGCCGCTTCCTAATTGTACGATAGTAGACTGTTCCTTCCTCCTTGTTGCAGATTTAGTGATTTTTACGTCGAAAATTTTATTTTCTCCCGCAAGTTGCTATTGTGTTTAAAACCATCGAAACTTTGTGATAATGTGTAAATATGCAGCTCTTATTTCACCATTGTTTTGAAGTACGTACATACATCAGTTGTGATAGCCTCTAAGGTCTTGGCCAACCTCTAACGAATGCATTATGAAGTTTTCATTTGCGCAGACATCTGTTCTGTATTAGGTACACGACCTAGAATTTGAACCAATAGCACGCAAAACCGCCCTCGATGCCCTCCGAGCAAGATCCGGGAAACGCTGACCTCCCAGTCCTCTCTTGCAGCACGCAAGACCAATGACCAGGCGAAGCAGACCTGGCGTCAATAATCGTCAGGAAATGACATCGGCACAACTCTGGGCCATCATCCGAGCTTAGAACGGACGCTGCCCCGTGGAAACTCCTTTAGTAGGGATCCGTTAAGAGGAAGTTTAACTGGCTGTTACTACCCCGCCAAGACAGACTCTTTTTTAAAGAGTAGATGCGAGGGTCAGTCGTTTCCTTAAGGAAAATATGGAAAATAGAGGAATAAAACTTAATCCGCAAAGCCATCTGTACGACCTGCGAGTTCCTCGACAACCAACCCAGCCCCTGCTTTTTCTTCCATATATTGGACACCCAAAGGGCAATCAAACGCCTCCCCGAGCGCTTTGTACCGGAACCTGATGAAATCTCTTGGGTACCACTGCCTCCACGAGATGGTTAACTTATCCTGAACTATGTGCTCGCTCGCTCGCTGTTTCCCGCCGTTTTGTAGTTGTCACCATATGACGTCTGGGCGCTATAGTCTGCGTCCAGTGTCCCGCATAAACCTCTATATAGGGTCGGATGCTTGAGAGTCTCATCCAGGTCCAGGCTGTGACCCCCAAAATACCGGGCACGTAGTTACCCAGCGAGGGCAATCACACAGGTGTTCCGCATTCTCTGGGCGTTCACCGCACTCCGGGCAGGTGGATGATTCAGCGTCTCCAATGCTGTGTTTATAGGCTTGAAGTAAGAACGAGTGGCAGCTTCTTATTTGGGCCGCTGCCACCTCGCTCCCCCTGTTTGGGTATTCGGGCGGGGGCGTCCTCTTCCGACCATGGCCGTCCGGGTCCGCTTCTTTAGACGTGCCTTGACTATCCTCAGCGGCAATCGCGCGTTTCCTTGCTCGAGTTCTGCGCCGCAAGCCGGTCCGATCTTTCGTTCCCGGCAATACCACAATGTGACGGTATCCACTGGAAAGTGATCTTATTTTCCATCGTCTCCAATCGATGTAATGTTCCCCAGATCATTGATCCAACCTCGTCGTCCTGGCCTTTTGGTTCCACGTCCCAGTTTATCAATTGCCGTCTTCGAATCTGTGAGGACTACTGCCGACTGCCATTCTTCCCTCGTCTCCACTTCGTGTAGCGCTGCGTCTGTTGCCCTGCATTCTGTCAGGCAGCTATCCGCAAATCTGCCTGTCGCTGTAAATCCATCCTTGTCGGGCCCGCCACTCCGGCTCTGGATGTCATATCCTCCACCTCTTCTTCCGTCCTCACAAACACATCAGTCCGTATACGGCTGAATGTGAGGTCTCTTTTTTTCTCCATGGACCCTCGCCCACCCCTACTTTCCTGGGCGTCACCTTTGACCGCACCTTCTCTTTCTCTTCCCACACTTTTAAACTTCGGTCCAAAATCCTCCCTCGCCTTAAAGCCATCTCCCACCGCTCTTGGGGCCCTTATAAAGAGTCTTAGTTTCCGTCTACAAGACCTTCGCCCGCAGCTCTCTTACCTATGCTTCTCCCGCCTAGTTCCTTTTCGCCTGAAAGTCCGTCCAACCTTCGACCTCTTGAAACCGCCCGCAACCAAGCATGCAGGATCATCTCTGGATGCTTGGCCTTTACTCATACCCGTCTCCTTTACCTGGAATCAGGCATTCCCCCATCAATATGACTGTCCCCCATAGATCTCTCTCCATTTTCGACAGAGCTCGTCGTCTCCCTTCTTCTCACCCGCTCTCTGGCCTTGCGACATCCCCTTCGTGCCAGCGTCTCTTGTCTCGCTCCTCCTGGCGCCTTTTCTCGATCATTTTCCTCGCGAACCCCTTGGTCTCATCTCCCCTGTGTCCAACATCACCGTCAATCTCTGTCTTTCTATCCCATGCTCACGACTGGACCCTCCCCACCTTCGCTTATACCGCGGCCTCCGCTCATCTCAATAATCTGTCCCCTTGTCACCTGACAAGGATCTGTGCTTGGCCGGCATGGAAAGGACGGTGCTGGCTCTCAACCTCCACTCTATCTGGTAATCCCAATCCATGTCATGGTATCTGACGACCTTTTACACGTTTGGCACGAGTTCGTAATGAAGAATATAGTATTATTATTTACTTGAATGTAGTGTTTTTAGTATTTAATGGTAAAGCTACAGGCTTTACCAATTAATTACAGGTGTACAGCTATAAACAGTCGGTAGCAGAAACAGCGCGCCGTCGCAGTCATAGTTTTGTGGATGCTCGATTATGAATGTAGAAACTCACAGTCGCAGTTGTATCGTCGGGCTTAGGATAACTTTGATCAGAGAAGTGATCTGGTAGTGCTAGCTGAACAAAAACATTTACTATCCGGATTTTTCGGTTCGTCGGCTCTTTGACCGTGAACCTTCTTTCCTGACGTGGTTTGGTGAGACCCAGTCTGGTGGTTAATTGCTTGCTTGGATATTGCGGCTCGTTTGCCTCCATCGTCTTCCGCATCCTCTGGAGATTCTTTTACAGACCAATTTCTACTGTATCTAACTACCCCATCCCGCCCTGTTTTCAGACGGACTCCAATCGTCACCCGATCTTCTCCAAAGACCCCAGCCATTGGGTACGCCTCCTGCACCGATATGTCCGTGTCCAGTGTGTAGAGGGGAGGGAGTACGAGGGCTGGGTGTTCACTGTGGATCCGGTGACGGAGAGTCTGGTTCTGGTCGGACACAACCAATTAGAAGCATTGACGATCGTCGCTGGTCCGGCCATTCGCAGTACACAGGTGGGCCCAACTCTTCACTGACCAAATTTATTTGTCCGTCTTTATTGCTTATAGTAATTAAATTATGTCACGTGACCAATTAGGTGTGGAAACGTATTGGATACGGATGGGTATTGCAAAGAGATAAAATTAGAACTGAAGACGTCAGACTGAAATCTGATGTAAGGAGTAAGCCCTGATGCAGACGCCTTCTCGTGTCGGACTGCCCTGCTCCGGCAGGCAAAAAAGGGTTCTTTCCTCTCAACCTCTGCTGCTTTTCTTCTCTGTTTCATCTCTCTTCCCGTCTCTTTCCTTTTTTTCTCTTCTTTTTGTTTCTCTTCTCTCATTTCTCCGGATGGTCGGAACGCTGACGGGTCCCTTCGATCGGGATTTACAGCAACAACATGATGAGTATTGTGGAAGAGATGTGTGAAATACGTTTGGGGTGGTTTAGAGATGCCCTGGGGAGAGATGATACATAAACAGCAAAGCAGATGATGAAAGTTTAATGACCGGACAACCGAGTCTACGTGGACCGCCCTCGCACGCATTTCTGCCCGGACCCACATCACTCTCCAGTGGATCCCCAACCACTGCGGTATCCGGGGGAATGACATCGCCGACGGTCTGGCCAGGGAGGGCACCTTCCTTGACCAGATGGCTACCCCCATTGACCTCACAACAGCAAATGCGGTCATCCACGGCCACACGCGCGCCATCGCCCATCAGCGCTACATGAGCGACGACCATACGAGACACCACCGCAGCGGTTGACGAATCGACTCATCTTTATTTTAAAATGAGTTAAGTTCACCCGCCCAAGATTAAACTGATGTTTAGAGGGTCTTCTTGACTGCCCTA
>JAUYWV010111150.1:0-21217 GCA_032274565.1 Nematoplana nigrocapitula
ATTTCTTGTTCAAATGAATCAGGAAATGGCAGGTCATTTTCAAATTCTGATTTTATTCTCATTTCAGTCGTTTCTTGGAGATGATGGCGATATATTTTATTTAATGATATTTGTACAAACAAAACGTTAAAGAGTGGCTGTATATGGAAAATGTCAAAGTTTATTTTTTTCTAGGGGCGGCACTTTTACTAAGAAGAAAACAGGGGGGGCCTTCGCCTCCCTTCGCCTTCAGGTAGCTACGGCACTGCTTCTTCGGTAACGACTTCCGTTGTTTATCGCATTGTTTGAGCAGTGCCAGTCTAGTATAATCTGCCAAACATAAACCCAGTCTAACACGACAAATACACTGGATCGCGGAATACCGCGTCCACATGGTATAGACGGTTGATAACCATCATTACTCAGTGAATCGAAGTATGCCAGTAAACATTCTTCGGTATAGGTTTTTTCTCCATCATGCCACAGTCCTTATAAAATTCCCCGCAATACGTGAGGAAGTCATTCCGATATTTGTCGTATTTTCGCACTAGCGTTAGATATTAATTCTTCGGAAATATCGTCGAAAGAACGTTTGCGAGTCATTTGTTACTTGAATGACAGTATAATAGCTATGCAGCTATCAATTCAATTTTTTGGAAAAAAATCATTTCACTGAAATAGTAATGTTTGGGACCTTTTAACCCGCTGGTTTAAAAAACAATTCGCAACATGGTGAAAACGCTTAGTCTTACACCTTGGGAAAAATTACCCCTTGGACTACGCTTCGCTTCGCCCACGGGATAATTTTTTCACCGCGGTGTAAAACACGTCTTATTTCACCCTATATAGTTGCGAAAATAGTCGTATTCTTTTTCTCTCACTATAGATCTGCTAGCTCTATAGGAAGTTCACCATGATTAATAAACACAGCAATAATATACTCCACTCTATGGGACTTCGCCTGGCTCTCTCTATTGTAGTCTAAGTGGACATTCCCCCTGGCAACTATACCGTATAGGAACAGTGCAACCATAGCAAATCCTGAATTTAGCCGCCAGAGGAAGTTACATAGGTGTCTGTATAGAGAAATTCTGACAAATTCGGAAAAATAGGGGGGGGGGGGGATAATAAGACCCTATTAATCATTTTTGTGCGCTCTATAATTTGCTTGTTTTATTTTAGCTCATTAATTTTCTGTACGATTGTGTTCTTTAGAAGGAGTGGGGTATTTTCTATTTAAATTTTGAAAACATAAATTCGAACTTGAATCATAATTAAATTAATTAGGAAAGCTGCATAAAACTCGGATACAATCTTTTAGTATAAACTGCGAGAGATGTGTGCAAATTTGTTTGAAGTTTCAAAAGCAATAATAACACACCAGCTTAGTGTAGATCATATCATTCAATATCTTCTATATAAAACATGCGACATAAGTCTACCCTTTGTATACGTAGAAGATAGAAGCACTGTATAGGTATATAGGTATTTTTATAGGGTTCTTTAAAGAAACAATTTGTATTTCAACGCGAACATCTGAAGAAGCTTTAGCGGTAGTGAAAATAGTATTCAAAATTTGAAGCAGTGCATTAATCATAATAAAGCGACTTTATTCAAGTACTGATATGAACGCATAAGTTTGATGATATACAGTACAAAATAACATTTTTGGTGGCCAGTAAAAACGAAAATTAAGAAGTCAAAAAGAGTCGATAAGTACATATAAGAGTCAGTGTCAATTCTACAGAAAATAGAGGTGCCAAAATCTTACATTGACTGTTGATAAAACAATTTGCATGTTACTTCAAACAAAAAATAACTATTTTCGCAACTAGGGTGAATTAAGACGTGTTTTACACCGCGTTTTTCATCATGTTGCGAATTATGTTTTTTTCCATAGCGGGTAAAGGAAACTGGTAGAGCATTAATATTGAGGACCTTTATAGCAAGTTAATTTCTACTCACGGCAAATTAAAATTACGTTGAGAGAATGAAATAAATCGATGGATTTACTGTAACAGCTAGCATTCAAACGTTGTTATGAAGAAATTACATCTAACTTTTTGCCCAAAGACAGCGCAACAATATATGAAAAGTATTGGAATGACTACACCAGCTACTGCAACAATTATTTTAATGGTCAAGGGATGGAGAAAAATGCTACTGTAGAAAGCTTGTTAGTATATTTCCGATGGCGGGTTAAAACACATTGTGTTTTATCCCGCTTATACAATACGCGTTAAATTTTGAATATCGACGTGGGTTAAAACACGGGGTGTTTTACACCGCCATGGAAAAAACATATATACAGCCTTCTATAATTTGTTATGCTGCTGTGTCTTTTAATGGAAAAACAGTTACAATTTACCGCCATCGTAAAAGGTTTTTGTATAGTTTTAACACAATCCACAAAGAGAGACCAATAACGTTTATCCCTCATGATGGTCGGTCACATTTCTATCACCTGAAATTGCATAACAAGGGTAACAAATTTTGAAACCTACTCAGTGCAGCAGAACAAAGCGACCAATTGACGATAAAGGCGACATTTGAACAACAGGCAGTTATTTTAGAGAAATACAAAAAGAATATACTGTATATAAAGCAAGTGTTTCACAAAGAAAATGAAAAGTTTTTTACTTTTCAGAATTCAGAGCATAACATGTTTACATACACGTACAAAAATGACTATAATAAATAAAAAACTATAGAGGACTCTCTTTTCACTGTACACGTAAAACTGCTTTTAGTTGAAATATATTTTCCTTACAGCTACAGCATCAAATATTAATATTTAAGTGATTAGAAGGAAACTCCAGTAAACAACAAAAAATAGTCCGAAAGTACATGGAAACGCTATTCTTGAAATTTTATCGATTTTTCTGGCCAACTGTCTGCTAGTGGGATCGTAGGATTTCCAGTCCCCGTAGGTATACTCGTCTACCATTCGTTTTGTCTGAAAATAGAAACAAAGGAATACTGTATGATGTGAGGTTAGAAAGTTGTTGTTTTCTCTCGTATCAACCAACAGACATATCAAGCACGTTTTTGACATATCTCTTCTATTTATTTAGTATGGATTAAATCTCCGGTGGCCATTCATTGCTTATGAAAATTTGTTTAAAAGTGCGACATATAGAAGAATTCCTAGAAGCAATTTGCATAAGTCTACTGAACTCTGTGACTTTTCTCATTGAATTAAATATCTGATGATCTTCTTTTAATAAAATTCTGTTATGCACAATCTTGTTGAATGGCATATTAACACAGGGTATTTTGAAATAAAATGAATCCAAAAGCTTCAAAAAGTTGCATGCTCAATTTATGGAAATTTGACAGTAATAAGTAATAAGTATCATTTTTAAATTCTTCAGCTTGATTTTTCCGGTTCGGTGTTATTCTCCTAATTGTAAAAATCATGATCTTCCGTTTGTGCTCGAAGTCTCTGATCTCGCACCCAAAAGTATAGTCTATGGCATGGGAAAAAGATATTGATCAATAATTCCCGGTATTACTTATCCTCTAATCTCCTCAATAGGTAAGTCAGACAGCAATCTCATAGAGCAACCAAGAATTATCCCCTCGTCTCATTTTTAATTTTGGTTAGTGTTCCTTGACCATTTCAATAATAAGAAAATGCCCTCTCGTGGCGCGGGTGTTCTGCTCTGGCAGAAAAAATACTGCTTTCCCAGGAACCTCCTAAGTTGTGATGCTTCTCCGCGACTGGGAAATTATAACAACAACAAGATGTATGATCACTTCCAATATCTTCCGAAAGAATTGTAAGTTTCCAGTTTATGTTTAAATAGTTAGTCTGGATCGCTCTTTTCTTCAGTTGACCAGCGAGAGATTAATGCTTATCTCTCTGATGATATCTCACTTCTTCCATTCTCCGTCGGCATGCTCGAGGATTCTCGTGATTGATGTTGACCCTTAGGCAGTGAGTCATATTGTCAAATAATTTTTTTAAGGGAGCGGAGAATTTAAAAATTTTCCGACCGTCCTTATTTTGGTGATTATATAGCTGAAGCAATTTCAGTATATTTTCTTCTTAACTTTAAACAAACTCCGAACGTGATCATCTACTTAAAGCTGTCCTTCTTTCTAATATACAGTAATAACAAGGCGACCACTTTCTTTAGCACTGAACTCCTGAATGTCTGACATAGTCCTCTGCATAGAGATTATAAAATGAAGCTGAAGACATTCTTGTCCTGGGATTTAATTGACGGGTAACAGGCGATAATGGCTTTAGCCCACTATCTAAAAGGTTCGCGGCGGTGTAATTGCAGACTGGAATTATCTGAAACGCCTTATCTAATCTGAGAAACCTGAAACGGTCTCTGAACTGCTCTTGTCTAAACTCCTGTACAAAATCACTGGGCTCAGATTACTGTCAGGCGATTAGTAGTGGTTTCTACTGGTAGCTCTGCCAATACCGTCGTTCAGGTTCCATTTATTTGTTCGTCTGGGTCAAAGTTGACCTCTCGTGTATAATCGACTAATTTATTACCTCCTTCTCGTCATAACGTCTACCTTCGCCGTCCTCGGTGAGCCCTTCAAATCCAAGAAGTGATTCATCTTCAAACTTCACAAACTGGACGATTTTACGCCAGTGTATCTATGCTCAGCTTTTTTTACCCATCCCTATCTACACTCAGACTGTCCATCTTGATCTTTGTTGATTTTCTCTGCTGCCTCTATCGGTTCAGCCATTCGTTCCCGCAGTTACGCCAAAGTGACCGCGGATCCATGAGATGGTAATGCAGACGACTTGATTAGCGCAAATCTTTACTTTTCACTGAAAGATACTCCATAAATCTCTTCCTTGTAAGCCAGTGCATTGCATTTGTCTCAACGATTGAATAATTATCTATTTTCCAGTCCAAATACCAGTGAGTTTAATCCACAGAGCAGCAGTCAGTTTAGATCTTGAGAAGACGAACAACAGACAGTCACATACTGTACAATATCAGATGCCAATACAGCGCCATAGAGTGACTCTCAACTACCCATTGGTTTCGGTTGATTTTATAAGTTCATTAAAAGCACGCACCTGCATGTGTTTTGTAGTCAGACTGTCTGTCGCTGAAATACGATGATGTATGTAGGTGAATTAGCAACCATGAAAAATTTTCAAGTGAACAAATAGTACTTTATGCCATCGAGTGACCAGCAGAAGGTTTTCCCCAGGAGTGTTGAAAAGTTTCTGCGAGGTCACGAGTGTTCATATGTGCTTTTCCAACGATGGATATTAATGAGTATGTAAGAATAGTGGAGATTTGAGTATTCTAGTGAGATAAATAGAAACCATTATGCCACTAATTTTAGAAATTATATTCACTAATCGACAACATTAGAGCGTGCGTTGACAGAGTCCGGTGGCGCGGTGTTTTTCGGCAGGCTTGTGATATCGATCAAATTAAAGATATGGAGTCAGCCAAGTAATCAATAACATTGATGAACTATATTAACTGCTTTGGAAGATTTCGGCATGTACACAGCCAACGATTAGGTAATTACTTCACAAAATGTTATCTATCCTGCAAGTCAGGATGACCGAGTGGTCTTAGTAAGTTAGTGAATATTTGTTTCCAAATATCAAATTTATCATTCAAATTGAGTGAGTAGAAAATTTCTCTCACTTTTATCGGTAAGGGAAAATATTCTAAACGAATTTGAGTATACGAAATAATATCAATCGTTGGAAAAAAGCATTTATCAATGTCTACTTTCAAATAACAAATAAATTCTTTAATTGGGATCAGTGTTTTCTGGAATTTTAACAGTCATACTTCGACAAGAGTTTAAGTGGATTATTCTATTTATCAGTCAGATTGTCACTATGAATATAGGTTAATTAGATTGTGTTTTCAAATAGATTCGGTCGCGTTCTGTCGTCTTCGTTTTCCATTTTTCATTATTATTTGAATTTATTAGGTCATATCAGAATTAGACGAATTCATTATCGTGTGACCTATACTCAGAAATTGCAGATATATCCAGTAGATTATAAAACAGAAAAACTGAATGAATAAATGGATAAAATGAAATAAAAACACATATATATATATACTGTATATAAATTTATATATATATGTGTGTGACTACATTGTAAAGAGGAAAAGTGCATATTATTAATAACAAAAAAGGCTTCCTCAACATAATCTCCTTTTTTAATAATGTAATGAAAAAGCAGGAAGGCAACGCCTACATACACAAAAGCAGAAAATTTATTCATTTTCTAGAGGCTTTCTGAGGTTTGTTGCATTAGATAGATATAAAAAGCACTTAAATATATTGAAAGTGGGTATATTCCATTCGAAAATATGCTACTAAAATGATTTGCTGTCAGTAGTACAATCCAATCCAATCCAAAAGAGCCTTCCGCCTTGCTAGTTTTGGTCTACAAGTAATTGTGACAGCTCAAAGTCTAGTTATAAAAAGAAACGAAGCATTAAATACCACAACATATACCTGCAACACAGACCATCTACAATTGACCGCAATGATGCAATTCACCCATTCACCAAGCCACCACTAAGTACCTCCCACTAGTAAAAAACTAATTAGAGGTCCCTGGTAAGATCATGCCACCCCCGCCTGTCATGTGCAATATGCCAAGTGTGTGGGTTTTTTATGTTGAATTCTAGTTTATTTGTATCTTTTGTAACGGTATTTTTAGCCATGAGGGTTTTTGCCTACCTCTGATTAAATTAGTACAGGAAAACTGGAGAACACTATTAATTTAAACAAAATTTTAAATGAAAATTAGATGTAGAAAGTTTAAAACACATTTATTAAGATTTGAAAAATTGTTAATCAATGCAGTTGTCTATTCAGATAATTTTATTGTTTAACCAAACGTAAAAATCGACGAAAAGTGTTCCAACCTGGCATACCGTTCCCATTTGTTAAGGTCAGATCAAACGTTTCTATCAGCAACAGAATTGTTTAAAACATCATCCAGTCTATACCGTGACAGGTCAGAAAAGAAGTCAAAAGATAGTGGAATAAATTTATTTCTAAAGTACATGTTATGTCCATTTCTAGGACATCGTTCATTAATGTACAAAGAGATAATTAGCGTACTAAAACGAAAATTTTATGTATATAAAAATCACTATAATATATACTTTTTATCGCAGCCTGAAAAATGATGATATGTGATAAAGTAAAACAATGGAAAAATCAATGAAATTGAGGAACCTCTTATTCGAAATCATTGAAATTGAGGAACCTCTTATTAGAAATCAATGACCAATGAAAATATTTTTCGCGTCTATGTTTTAAATAATGCTTTCCTTTTTCAGTGTATATAAAATTGTGTAAATATATTGAATAAGCTGTGCTATTTACCAAGATAATTATAAGAAAACTATCTCGTGCTATACGAATTTCGCAGCTGCTCTTTTAGACAATTACACTCCTATTTTTTTAGATATACTATGGTGAAAAACATTTCTATATTGTTTTTGCGAGTGCGCAATTTGTCGTTTCTTTTTAATGTGTATTTGGGTAAAAAGTCAACTGGTGTATTCATATTGCTGTTTTCATCCTATAAAGTGTATAGCTTTAACCCGATAACTACATGTAATGACCTTTTTCATTTTTGTTTTCGTCGAATAGAGCATGTTTCTAGCTTTTGTATACAAAATATTGCCATAAATGTAGGCGACGTAAGCGCAGATTGAAAATTTAGGACGAGATTAGTTAGAAATGCTACATAAAATATGCCATATAAAATATATTGACAAAATTAAAACCCTTCCCATGAAAAATATACTAACGATATAAAAATATATAAATTTATGGGAACGTGGTGCATCTCTAGAATTGTTGCATAGCTTATACAATAACAATGATCTGTGTTCATCCCTGTGCCTTTGCTTTGATTTGCCACGCCATTGTGTATAAATGTTTCTGTTTGTGTCATGAAAAGGATTGTCTTTCAAATGATTCCAAGTATACTGAGCGGCGAGTTGGCGACTTGGATCAACATGGGATACCGTCATATATGAAGTTTTGTTCTTTTTGCAGAAACTACATAATCATTTTTTTCATTTATAGTCCAACTTTATCACTCCTGCGGTGTTGGACTTGCCTGCCTGGCAACACAACTTTTTGGAACACCGTTTTCAGATTAAAAGCCGTGTCTTTCGCCCCCGAGTCCATCACTAAATAATGAATAAGAATATTATTTGTATTAGATAATTCAAATTAAAAATATAATTTGATAAACTACTTTTTCAATTTTTACTGTTTTTCGATGCAATTGGTTGCGAAAGTTTAAACTCATTTTTATACACAATAAGTACATAAATGAAAACAATGGGAATGAATATTCAGGAAATCTGATTTTATTTATAACGAAATAAAACATGTTAACCAGCCCCCTCGCCAATGGAAAAGGCATTTGCATCTACATGTAATAAGTAACTAAATTGATATTACAAGTAACAAATGAGCAATGGCAAAACGCGGTTACTCCTCCACTGACTGAAGGCTCTGAGAGATTTACACTGTTCTAAACAATGTCGCTGGTTTTCATTTTCTTCCAAATTGTATGTTAATGTTCCGTCTATGCTGTTTTAATTCCACTAAACAAACCTCTTTCTCATTTAACGATGTGCTTCAGACAGACATACATACAATAATTTAGACTGCTTATAAATGTGAGAGAATATTTTAATTTAAATATACAGTAAAGGTTTGTATTCTCGTCATTTTAAAGAACATTTACTTTTTTGAGTCACTTAAAATCGGGTATAGATTGCAAACATACATATATGCATACGCGTGATCTATTCGTCTATCAAGTACAAATTGATGCTAAGAGGGAGAACAGAGAGGGAGAGAGATACAACAGAGAGGGAAAGAGATACAACAGAGAGGGGAGAGAGAGATAGAAGAGAGAAAGAAAAAGAGGAAGGAGATGTGAGAAATAGGACAGAGGGAAAGAGAGGAGATATAGAGAGAGAGATAAGAGGAAGGGAGAATGAACAGAGATAGGGGGAAAGAGATGAGATCAGTGAGGGGGATAGAGAGTAGAGGGGGTAGAGAGAATAGAGAGAGGGGGAGATAGAGGGAAGGAGGGAGAGAAAGAGAGGATTAAGAGATGGAGAGAGATAGAGGGGAGTGAGATGAAAGAGTTGGATAGAGATAGATAGAGAAGAGAAGAGGGAGTGAGAGAGAGAGAGAGACAGAAATGCAATGCCGACGTTTCAGTTTAGAAATGTTGCAAACAAACATCCTGTATATCTCTCTTTATGATGTTTTCCTGTTTGTTGTTAATTTGAACGACCGCGACCATCCTGCGAGTTGTGCTTCAGACTAAGTGAGCATATTGCTACGGGAGTGCATTGCTCACCAAAACATGCAGTAGAGGCAGTGTGTGTTTGTGTCGTGTAAGTTTTCTGCTTAACTATACATGTATTTTATGTAGAGTAAGTATATCAAGTTTGTGTACCAAAGGAAATCATTAACTCTCTAGTTTGTTCGTTTCCTTGTTCGAAAGCATTCCTTACGCGCACACGAACGCATGCACATACGCGCAAAATGCCGATAAACAGCCCGTGTGTAAGTGTGTGGGCTCTTCTTATTAGAGTTTTCACGCCTCAAACTACACACGCACATACAGTATATACACAGAAAATGGGATTTTCATAACAAATGGTGCTATTGATCCGGGGAAGGGGGGTCAATAATAATACAAAGGGGGAAACAGGAGCAGAGATAAGAGGTAGTGTTGGTGTTAGGTGCGCATGTTTTACACAGGTTGCTCACAAAGCTCTGACAAAGTCCCCGTCCCCTACCCATGCGCGCTATTGGGATTGGGAAAGAGGAGAGCGTGATAGTGGTGGAGCACCAATTAACTAACTTCTTATTGGTTCGTTCGCTCATCTAGTCTGCTGATGTTCGGGAGGATCAAACAGCCATCTATCTCTAGATTGTTTTCACGCTGTTCTTCTTGTTGTTTGGTGTTATTTCAGAACTGAGCTCCGGCAATGCAATTCCCGTCCATCCACCGACTAACTAACTGACCGATCACGTGACTGCTCAACTACCAATGCTGCTCAACGACTCCTCCAATCCCGCGGCCGTGGATACCAACGCCGCCGTACCCGGGGCGGTCAATCTCACCATCGCCGAATTGGTCGTTTACGGCACCGTCGCCGGACTGCTCAGTGTCCTCACCACACTGGGCAATTTCATGGTGCTCATCTCGTTTCGGATAGAGAAACAACTGCGCACCATCAGCAACTATTTCCTCCTCTCCCTCGCCGTGGCCGATCTTATGATCGGCGTCATCTCGATGCCCCTTTACACAGTGTTCCTCCTCATGGGTCGATGGCCTCTGCCCGCCTACATCTGCGATCTCTGGCTCTCCCTCGACTACACAATGAGCAACGCTTCAGTGGCCAACCTCTTGGTCATCTCCATTGATCGCTTCCTCTCGGTGACCCGGCCACTCACCTACCGGGCCAACCGGACTCCGAAAAGGGCCTCGATGATGGTGGCTCTCGCTTGGACGGTGTCGGTAATGGTGTGGACCCCGTGGATCTACGCCTGGCCCTATATCGAGGGCCAGCGGACAGTCAAGCCCGATCAGTGTTTCATTCAATTTCTTGAATCCAGCCCCGTTGTGACCATTATCACCGCGGTACTGGCCTACTATGTACCAGTCACAGTAATCACCATTCTCTACATTCGTATCTACATGGAGACGGAGAGACGCCAGCGAGATCTGACCAAACTCCAGGCGGGTCGACAGAAAGCAAGCATGAAGCTCCTGGTGAGTCAGACCCAGAAGGCGGCCGATTATATCAGCCAGACGGAACAGAGCACCGGGACTCCGGCCACAACCGCCGCTGCCGCTTTGGCTAGCCAATCAGATCCGTGTGATGCCCAAGATCACCACCAGGGCCGACTTTTGTGCGGATTAGCAGTCGCCGCCACCTGTTGCTCTTGTCCCCGAGGGGAATCACATGACAACGACGAGAACGATGACGACGAGGACGATGAGGAAGTGGGAAGCAACAGCGATCATCATCACCATCCCCACAGAAATTCCACCACCTACGACGCCAGCCGGCGCAATAGCAGCTCGAACAACCTGCTTCTGCGCCACCAGAATTCTCTGCTTCGCTGCCACCCGGGGGCCAGATCTGCGCAGACCAGCCAGCTGTTGCGCGGCGGCGGGAGAACCGACAATGGGGAGGAAGACCATCGGGGAGAGGCGGACGGAGAGGCCGATAGTATCGACAGCGAGGTGGTAGTCTGGGTGCGCCGGGAGAGTTTCGATCGGAAGCTTAGGAACGCCCAAACCTCTTCGCCAGCAGACCATCCCTGCCTAAATAACAACAACAGTAGTCAATCCTCGCGTCGTCGCTTTCAGCGAGAGAACAGCGCATCATCTTCCAAGGATCAAATACTACCCCGTAGCAGCTCCGCGGGTTTAACGACCCCGCGCTCTCGGATAAACAACAACAACAACAACCGGAAACCGGGCAGTACAGGTACAGGCGGTGAATTCACGCCCAGTCAGTCCCTATCCACCACCACGAGCACCATCATGGGGAGTAAATCCTCTTCGGCCGCCGCTACCGGTGTCAAGTTGAAAGCGGCGCGCAAGAAGGAGCAGCGGAATGAGCGGAAAGCGGCCAAGACTCTCAGCGCCATTCTCTTCGCGTTCATTATCACCTGGACCCCCTACAACATATTCACAGTAGTCAAGGCGTTTCAAAAGGATACTCAGCCTGCAATTATCCCCGATACAATTTACAGTATAGGTAAGTGTGCGGTATATAGTAGGTTAAAGAATCGGGAACCGAATCTGGAAAATGAAAAGGAAAAGCAAGTTTATACCAAACATGAAATGACAATCGGTTTCCACCGCTGGTACGTGGTCATCCGAAAAGAAAACAATAATATGAAAAAATTAAAACTGTTAGGAAAACACTTGCAGAAAAAGGAAGAACCGTTAGTAGTTAGAGGTACATTGAGAGATGGGCTCCGCACTCTTATCTCCACCGCCTTATGGATCGCCATCTCCAAGTAAAAACTCTAATATAGGATTGATTTCTTCTGAAAAGGAAAAGTATAGAAATTGCGTTGTTTATTCGTCTAATATGTACATGACTATATATCATGACTCTAAGTAGAGTTGAAAGCTTGTAGAATACACCTTAATTTTAATCTTAAATTGTGATTGTTATGCGAAACTTGTTTTATCCTATCTGAAATTGTTGCTACTGTTGTTGTTATTGTTGTAATTCCAGGCGGAGGCAAGAGAAAAAATAGAGAAAATGAGAAGAGAGAGGAAAAGTGATAAAGAAAGAGAAACACGAGGTCATAGAGATGCAACACTTTGCCTGCCGGAGAAGACCCCGCTAAGAGACGGCGTTTGCATGGGGGCTGCAATAACTCGATAACTACAGTATATGACAAATAAAAATAATATTTAGTCTGTTAGAAATAAAAAGAGAATGTTTTGATTATTTTTTCGTAAAAATTATATTTCAAATTTAACAATTTTATTCTTAAAATTACCAGCACCGAAATAACATAATTTTATCTGCTTGTTAGATAGAAAAGCGTACAAAAATGTTTTCTTGTTGGCAATTTGTTCCTATAACACTGAGAAAATCAATAATTAACATGTTGGAAAGAAGACATTCATTGTACTCAACTAAATAGAACACATTAAATGAATGTGCACAGTATATACAAATGTTTGATCTAAAACATTCATCAGTCAATTATAAACTATTTTCAGAATAAAACAAACATCAAATGCGGTAGTCTACAGTAGATAATTTATATATATACAAGAAAAAACATGGACCACGCTCTGATGGATAATGTTATCACTAATGAGTATCAACACGTTTACTGGTTAAGAAAAATAAAAAGTAGTCTTGACTAGTATGTATTTTGCAGAGATGTTTATTTGTGAGAGCGAGCAAGGGTTATTTTTTTAGTTTTATGGTGTTTGAGAAATTTCTAATTAGAATAAAATATTATGAAAATCACGAGATCTTGCAAACATTCTGCAGCTGATAAAGGAGATGTTTAAATAGTGCTAGGTGTTGTCTACCTGTATGTATTGAATCGGTCTTCGTCTCTTCTCTGTGATGCTTTGACCACATGATCGGTTGACTTTCAACGTCCTTCAAATCGTATGTGGTGTTTTGACAAACACTCACAGACAGACTATCACATTTCAGAGTCGCCGTATATGTCCATTGCGAATCGATTTTTACCCATTAAACTATGGTTAGGCATTAGAGAGATTAAAGTTGACCCCCAAGGACGAAAATATAAAATACCATATAGCGTTTTAGTACTACCGTCAAACCATGTGCTGCCTACCAATTACTACTTCTCGTTTGCTTGGACCACTTCTCACTGAGGAGACGTATATAAATGAAACTCTATGTAGAAAATTATCAATAAGAAATTTATGTGTATTTCGTACATGATCTAACAAAGCCTTAACAATGCCATAAAGGATCTCCACTATTCAGTAAAACATATTGAATTATATGAACTACTTTTGTAACGTTCATTATAAAGAAGTACCGGTTACCTTCCATTATAGCAAAATACGTTACGTTTAAACAGCGTCTTGCGACGTGCAATGCAGAAATGTTACGAATGATTCTATCAAGCGATCATGAATTTCGACACCCCATAATGAGACAATGAAAATAATGAAAGTTGATAAAATTGAGAATTCGAGAAATAAAATGGAACATAAAGCATTAGATGTGCCTGTTATAGTTTTATTAATGTATTCACTCATTTTTTCATTCATTTGATTGGCTCATTGATTGATTGGAATGAAACGATCATTTTAACACATTTTTACTTAGCGTTTTTCTTTTAAAGAGATTTGTTTGTGTTGTATGTGTTATTTCTCTGTTGTGTTTGTTTGTTTATATAATTGGTGCTATCGTTAAGATCGTGTCACACAGCATTAGAAAATCATAACTCTTGGAGACCGACTTAAATGTCCTATAAAACTGGAAATATGTTAAATATGAAATTAGTGTTTTTGGTATATCATTCAGAAAATAAAATTTGTGAACTAACAACAAATATTAATATGCTCCTGGACATTAAAATGTTTAATTTGACTTTTTTACTACTTTTATTTAATGTCCTTACTTTAAATTCTTTTGTAAAAATTGAAAACCTTTAATGAAAAAATACAATTATCCACGAAGTTCAATGGCACGTTGAGACATATGGTCGTCATCTCATTAACTGTACGCGACTCCCATAATATCTAATTTGCGCTACGGGAGTGATGTAAATCGTTGTAACGATAAATGTCAAATGAGTGCAATATTGTCAAACGTTGTCAATAAAAAACAAAAGTCAGTTTTACAGTCAATGGACCAACCCTCCTCATCGGTACCTACTCAAATCAGTTCTATCAGCTCATGTTACACCAATACAACCATTTCTCGACCTAACCAAAACGGCCAGGGCGTCTTATTGCAAAGTTGTACTTTTAACAATTGTACTATTAATATGTTATCGTAAAATATGTACCGATGCTAAAAGATTTGCTATTATTCGTTGAAAGTTATCTACAAAAATGACGTCACCGACTAAAGCTCTAATCTTATTGGTTATGGGTTTACTGCTAAATTCAGTCGCTCCTCAAATTAGCTGCCAGTAAATTTAGGAGCTGTTAGCAGTTTTATGAAACTGGCCCCATGATTAGCACGCCAACTGAATGAATGACCTCCCAAACCATGTGCAGATTGCCAAGGGGCATTTAACAAAGTTGACAATCTTGCTGTTCTGTCGTTGTTCATGGTCGAGCGTATCTAAGAAGATGCCCAGCCGAATGATGTTCATAAAATTTAGCCAGAACTTTTTGCCATTGCAGACCTTGCTGGTTTGATATTGTCTGGCCAGGACTGTGCATTACTCTTGTCATCCTCACTGGGTGCAAACTTTCATAACATTGATGTAATGCGTAGAGTCCAAATGAAAACTGTTATTCTATCATATGAGATAATCAATAATCATATATAAAATAGTAAGTAAGTCTAAACAATTACCACATTGATGACAAGCAGAATATAGTAGCTTCTGTAGATAAAACAAAGTAAAAAAACACTGTATTAAAGAGATTTAATTAAAATACTGACGTTTCAAGTCACAACTGCGACTCATTATCAAATTTTACGTAAACTTACCAGATTATATTAAAAATGAAATAAAAACAAACAATGACATGAATTACCCTGAGACAAGAAGAAATATAGATAGAGATATTACTGCACAGAAACATTCAACAAGAGAAACAAAGTTATGGATGCAGCAAGCATTTACTGAAATAAACTAAAAACAAAGAATAAAAACTTCACAAATAGCTAAATTTAAAGGCATACTTATAGGTTAACAACAGTTAAACATTCTGTCATTAAATATTATTCTAAAACAATTAAATAAGGTATTGAAATATAAATACTAACATATATTTACGAAAAAGAAAAGATGATTTTTTGAGAATAATTGTTCACATTTGCTCTGTAGTTTAATAGTCTATAAAACAGCATTTTACATAGATAAAAATGAAATGCAAACTTTTAAAAATAACTATGAACAACAATCTGTGTATTTGTATGTTCTTTGTTCTCTTTTTGCTATTTTTGGTAGATTGTAATATAATTCTTGAGCGCAAAATCTAAATTTAAAAAAATGCAATTAAGGTAGCTGACAAGATCATCTACATGTAGTCATTTCTATGCTTCTAGTTCCCTGGGCATGTATTACATGATTCTTCGTATTTTTCATTGAACATTTGTGATTCGCAAAAAATGAATTATTATTATTATTATTATTATAGTTGAAGTGTTTATACGAGATCAAAGAATGCTGAACAGTCAACTAATGGATTAATCGCGTACACGTACAGATTTCATGTAAATCTATTTTTCCTAGTTAGTATCGTCTGAAATAAATATATCCTTGGCGTAAAAAAACATTTTTTAACAATCAAACAAAAAAATCAAAAAATATATACTCATACTTTTGCTTATACCGTATGTATACACTGGCATTAAAATAAGGGGAACTGGCCATTAACACTATTGCTATGATGTACGAGTATCAGCTATAATGTCAGAGTTAGGAATACGCTTTCAAATTCTTAAATTAACCTATTTACTCGTAATTTATCCCATTCGTTTTAAAAGTTTTCCAGTGAAATCAATTTAATCCAAGTCAGTCAGATTCTCGTTCTTCCTTCTGGCTGATTCTCTTGCACTTCTGCCTCTCACGTTAGCCAGATGCTTCTTCCATTCTGTCTGATGGCAGCCTTCGCCGTGTTGTTGTTGTTCATTCCGGGTCACTCCCTTAGGTAGGACAGCACGGCCGGCCCGCTCTATCCCAGGACGGCCAACGAAGGTCCAAACCCAGAGAATCGCAGGCGAGCGGCTGCATAGTTGGGGCAGTCCAGGATTCGGTGTTGGGCGTCCTGGGGGGTTTCCCTGCAGTCGGGCAGTTCGGCGAGTCCGCCCTCCCGATGCGGGTGGAGGTAGGATCGAAGCAGTGGCAATGCCCGTACGGAGCTAGGCCATCACAACCTCCTCCTCACGCGTCGTGTGGGGAAGGTCTAGTGTGAGGCCAGCGATGGTAGTGGCTCGATGGGTGGCGCAGTGGGGAATCCTTCGTATCGCACGCGATGGGTGGCGCAGTGGGGAATCCTTCGTATCGCACGAGGTCTGCGGCGAGCGACCGTCGGGATGTGACTGCGCGGACTGTTTGGACGTCGATGGGCCTTGTTTGAGACTGGGTGGCCCCGCCCGTGCCGTTGCGTCGGCCTCCTTGTCGCCACGCAGATCGAAGTAGCTCGGCACCCAGGTCGGAGTCGTGTGAAGCGCCGAGCTTTGTCAGTCAGTACCAGATTGCCTTGCAGGTCGGGTCGTTCTGCCTGCTGGGACCGGCACATATAGGCATCTCAGAAGTGATTGTGAGTTGGTGAGGACCCTTATGCCTCGGAGTGTGAGTAGCTCGGGGTTATCCAAAACGCCGTGCAGCCCTTCAAGGCAGGCGACCGCCTCAGAATCAATATTGAACTTAAAAGTAGAGTAAATATATTTTAAAAACTTCATAAAATTAGACTGATGCTGAATCCTTTTATACTAACGAGTGGTCCTTGTGATCAGATCATCGGGAAAATTAAAAATAGTGGAATATCTGATAATGCAGTCACATAGTCCACTTGTTAGAATAATATTTGTAGTCAAATATATATTCTTCTGAACCTATTCTTTTATAAAATAAAATAAAATTGCATACACATGTTGAGTTCCAATGAGCGAATTCATTCAAATCTTTATGTAATTGTAGCCTCACTGGGAGATAATGAAATCGGTTAACAGCATTTTGCAAACCAGCATCTGGCTTATTCAACGGCTTCCTGTTTCTCTCCAGCAAATACGCGCAAAGCATATTCAGTGACTTTTGTGGCTGTTTCGGAAGAAAAATGGAAGAAAATCAATTGTTTTTCAAAAAGGGAATATTGTCAAACAAGTAGTATGGACATTACGTCTAGAGGGTATCTGCCATTTGTATAAATCAAAACAACCCATCAAATGCATTTTTACTCCGTTTTAGCTTTTATTAATAAACTTTTGCACCTTAATTAATTTACTTCTACTAAGGATGACTAGCATACCAGAAGAATAAACGGCGATTTGGTTTATTTACACTAATAGACTGATTTTTAAATCGCGTTTTTAACAAATTATAAAAGTGAAATAATAATTTATAATATCTATATATGGCATACAGGCCCCTAGCCAGGATTTCAAAACCGACGAGGCAAAATAAAAATAGGCGCCAAAAGATATAATGTTGTAATTTACTAAAACACAAATTAGAATGAGGTATTCTGAAATATATAGTTAACATTTTGTAACGAAGCTATTCAAAAGCCAAATTAATTCGTCTGTTCTACCCTTTCTATATACATCAACTATTGTGGAGGGAATTCCATGTTTATCGATTTCTATATATGCAATTTATTATCGGTGGCACAAAGGGCGCCGCTTTGCAAAAAGCGACGAGGCAATTGCTTCGTCTGCCTCATGCCTGCTACGGGCCTGGCATAACAGCTTTATTGGTTAAAGATTGATCGCCCTGTACCGTCAAGTCGGGTCCGACTTCTGGCGATACCATATGACGCGACTTCTCCAACCCGAGCGATTCTGCACTTCTTCCCTTAGCTGTGTGAGTAAGAATCCTGTAGCCTCCTTCACCTCGTCCGATCATTTTGTTCTTGGTCTTCCTCTTCATATTTTTCTTCCTTTTACCGCCATTGGTAGAGTCGTCCTCCATAGCCCGGCTTCACAGAGATCTGCGGTACCCCTCTGGAAAAAGATCATCTCGGGGTGCGGGATTGTGTTCGACCCTTTGCCTCCATTCCAGGAGTTTCACAGGCACCAAGCATTATAGATTTTTGCAGCCCGTTGTTTCTACTTACATGCCTAAAGTAGGAAATCTTTTGCTTGAGTGCTATGGAGCCTATCGGCATTGTTTTTCCCATTTCTTCTAGTATAAATTTGTTAGTTCTTTTTTTCTGTCCACGGTACTGGCAACATTCTTCTCCAGCACCACATCTTGAAATTATTGATAAAAAATGTTTAAATTTAACTTTATTCTCATCATCCGGGGCAGAAATCATTCTTATAAGAGGTATCCCTCTTTGAATTCCTTCCACTAACGGCGGTTCTTGGCTATAGACGTGAACAAGTGTGCCCCAAACAGTGTGAACATCCGAGCCAACGTGTCTTTGGTCGTCCTTCAGATGGCTTGGTGTGCATCTGTTGTCGCTTAGCCTTGAGTTATGTCCAGCCAATATGTGTTTATTCCTCTTCATTGATTTTATGATGTCATTTTCTCCAATGTACTGACGTATCCAGGTGTGTTAGCTTTATTATCTCTTAATGTGATTCGAAGCATGATACACTCCATCTTTCGTTGTGCGTGTTACAGCGAGGGTATTAACAATGATGGTGTTGAGTTCCCATGTTTCGCCAGCGTGCGTCAACCCAGTCAACACGTCGAAAATATTCCTATTGATTTTCATGGTTGAATATCTACTTTTCATAACGTTCTTAAAAATTATATCTATCTGTTTAACAACATAAAGCGGGCAAGGATACCCGGATTGCTGACACAACCATGAAGGCGGGGTCTTATTTAAACAACAAAGAGCCATCCCCGAAGATGGTCAAGTCCAACGTGGTAAACAAATTCACATGTCAGAGAGCTTCTGACACGACCTACATTGGTCATACCAAACCCCACCTAGACCAAAGAATGGCTGAACATCGCAGTGGAAGAAGTACTATCCAGACTCACCTAGTGGATTGTGTGGAGTGCCGTGAGAAATTCGACGATTGTTTTATCACCCTAGAGTGTTGTAATTCTAATTTTGAGCTAACTGTTAAGGAGGCCATTGTCATTAAGAACTGTAGTCCTTCATTAAATAAAACTTTATCAAATTGTGGTGCTTCCTATTTTTTAAATATCTTTCCGTGAATTTTTTCCCTTGTAGATTTTATTTTGTTTAAATTTAGTTTAATAGTAAATTAGCTCTAGTTTCAAATTTTCTGATGTGTTTAACATTGGACTTTGTTTCCCCAGTTGGATCTAAGTAAAGGTACATTCTTGGGTTAGTGTTTAGTTTAGTTTAGTTTTTTCTGTATTATGTGTTTACATTTCAGCCTGACAATGGTTATTGCATAACCGAAACATGTCGCTCAGTAATAAATAATGAAATGCTTGCCAGTTTTCTTTTTGTCTTATTTCTTATCTTCCGTTTACGTAAACATTTTGAACATTGGCAGTTTTTTCCATAGAATAGTTACAGATTTGGTAATTGCACTCTAATAAGAATGTGCATCTTATAATAAATCTTGCAAATCAGCAAAATCACATAAATAAACAAAATCGTCGTTGATTGTGTTTCTATGACGTCATTGCTTACACCGCTAATACATATCCACTCTCACTCATTTTCACAACGAAGCGTTTACATGAGCCACGGTGCCACCAGCCTTCAAAAACTATATATTCATATTTAGAGCTAAGCCATAGAGAGAAAATCCAGTTTTTCAGTCTTCATTTTTATCCTAAAAATGGCGCGTAAAGAGATGGCAGGTGGACAGTTAAATTACAAAAGCTTAAAAGTGTAAAATTGTTTAACTTTTTCATAAAAATTGGCAGGTGGCCTCTGGACGTCATTTTGATTAATACTATATCATTAGGCAATTATTGTTTTTTCTCAAAGGAGCTCAAGAATTTCACCGACTTTCAAGAATTCCTCCCAAACCAAAAGACCACAAAGCTTTAACCACTCTATTACTTCGCCAAACTAATAATCTAACTTGGTTAAAATTATATTTCAATATTTTTTAATGATAGGCAACAATAAAGCACTGAAACATACTTGTATCATGATATGGAGAATTTATATAGAAAATTTGAAGAGATTGGCCAAATCCATCTTAGTCATTTTGCGAGACTTCACAATTCATCAGACATAATTAGAAAGGAGCCGCCGCAGTTGTCAGAAAAAAGTAAAACACCATATAGTACAGTCACACAAAGGGGGCATCCCGCATAATCACGCAAAATCTTTCCTGATTAAATCTCGCATTACAGTCAAGGATTCCTGGCCAATTTGTAAAATTAAACTAAACCAACTTTAATTACCTAGATCAGGCATGCCATGTGTACTGTATCGATACAATACAGAGCAAGACTCTTTTAGACCTTAACAGTTCACCTTCATAAATTTGTACAATCGATTTAGTCTTTTTTACTTTTTCTGTGACATTTGATGAATAAGTTGGGTAATGATGACACATGAATTACACATACTAATTGGTAATTCGCAATATTAATGACACTTATCGTCATCATCACCATCATCATCATCGGTGTCATAGACCCCAGGAGTCCTTGGACGCACCAGACACGAACACAAGCTTTCACCAACTGTCTCGATCCACCACCTTTCTCGTTGCTGTTGTTATCCAAGACACCTCACTTGGGCATACAAAGTGTCTCAGAAGGGATGCTAAACCATTTAATATCACTCAGATGAGGCTGTGTGATTAATATACGTATCAGAGGTAGACACCAGCCCTCACCCAAGCGATACCTAAACTTTCTACGGCATTATGCGCCTCAGAATTTAACA
>JAUYWV010111151.1:0-12511 GCA_032274565.1 Nematoplana nigrocapitula
CAGGGCCGGGGGGGGGGGCTAGGCGGCGATGTAAAAAGGGAAGAGATAGAAGGGCGCGCAGGAGAGGGACAGGAAGGGAAGGGAAGAGCTGGTTGTATTGTGTGTTCTAAAGAGTAACTCGTAGATCCGCCTCTTTTATTTGCCTTAAGCCGACCAGAGCCTTTGTACCATCCCCCGCCTTTGATGCCCATATACGCCGCCGGTACGCGCCGCTCTTTGTGCAATCTTAGCCCCCCTCCCCACCGCCCTGCTGACAAGTATACCGCATTTTCATCCTCCTCTTTCTTCCTTTTTGTCTTTCTTCAGCTATAGACGTGTCCCACGTCTGTTCTGTGTGTTGAGGCGGTGGAGAAAAGGAGAAAGAGAGGGTGAGGCGATATATCGGGAGCCGGGACGTCAATGGGTCGGAGCGTGCTACACTAGCTTTTGATAATTTTGTGCCTTTCCCTATATGCTCGAGCGGTGCCCCTGTTTTTCTACATAGTTGCCCTGCCGTAGTGATTTCTGGGTGGGGTGAATCTGAACACATTTTCACCTATATGGCTGCTATGCTTACGGAGATTTCCTGTCAGAAAGAAAAAGCGTGCGCGGGAGCTTTCAAACAGTGTTTTATAGTTTGCTGTACGCTTGCTTCTCTGACGAAGTTATTAGCTGAAAAGCTGTACGAAATGAGCGTCGCTCTGTATTATATTAAATGCGATTCATCCGTCCGACCACCTATGTATTAGAAATAATCGATTTAAGTCGATCTGCCTGTTCGCCGTCAGCCCAATCGGGTTCTGCACATAGTAGATGGTAGTCAGCATTTGGCTATGTGTGGGGAGGCAGTGGATTCCAGTGTTGTTTTGTGTTGTTCTCCCCAACTGGCATGCGATTTTGGACTAACTGAGAAACAACTGCCCCAATTGTCGACTACATATTACCAGTGACTCATTCACCCTCGACGTCTTTTCTCCCTCTCTTTCAACCGTTCTGCCTTTGCTCTCCTCTCCTGAATTCCCCTATTCAGTCTCTGATGCCCACGACCTCCGCAGCCTGTGTGTATAATAGGCAACTTTTGATTCCCCTTTGTCTGCTGCTTATACGCGAAGGCCCGCTGTCGCCGTCACAGTATCAGCAAATGAGTTGCATATTATAGGCTGAAGTTTTTACCACGTGAGCGCGCCTCCACTGAGGTATATGGAACTATCTCATGGGATACCGGCGAGGAGGGTCTTTATAAGTAACATCCCCGATATACACACATCAGGCGCGGAGATCCCGTACCTCCTAATCCGAATTTTTTAGATGACTCAGATATGATTCGAAACGGTCTTGAATCGCTGTAGTTCAGTTTAAGTTGCCGTACTGTGGATTTGGATGCGGCCTTGAGCCAGCTGTCAACCTCAACAAAAAACATTGTCTCTTCAACACCCAGTGATTGCTGCAATCGATATGAGGTCTAACTTTATCTCAGACCAATCGCTGTGGCGTATACGCAGCGTTAACAGTGTGTGTACAAAGTGAAAAACGATGTCGCAAGAAAAGAAAGGGAGTTTCTTATATATCTACACCTATATAGTGTAACATCTAGAGGTAACATGGAGTAAACCTTTTTTCCTCGTCTCAGACACGGCCCTGGTCGAAGGTGTGTATTGGGAGGGGGGAGGAGTGTTTGACGTAACATCCAATCTATATATGTACAGTATACACCTGTGAAGAGGCGAGGAATAAATCGATTATAGCCAGCAATAGTCAAAGCAATGTGGCTGCCGTTGGTAGTTGGTATATGTACACATGTATACAGTAGCTCTCTGAATGCTGCGACGAAGGTGCAGTGAGTTATAGATAGATGGGGAGGAGGAGGCATCTGAAAGAGTTTGGCATGTATGTCTGTATGTGTGTAGTTAGTATAGTAGTGTAGTTTGCGTGCTCGCGTGGTGTGTGGGTGCTATACAACGCACGCCTGTTACCGCCTGTATTGCCAGCCAGCTAGCATCAGTCCTCTCTCCACGTCATCCTCTCCTTTCCCTCCATCCCGCAGGTTTGCGGCCATATATACTGCAGTAAGCAGCTTCGTCGGCAGAACACATTGCCGCCGCTAGATCCCGGATAGCACGCAGATTTGCATGTGTAGAGCGGTTGGTGTGCGGGGGGGGGGGGTTGGTGGATGTAGAAGAAGGCGGTATGATGCGAAGAAATTCGGGAGATACGTGTCGTACCATTTGCCTTCCTTCCTCACTTGTGTGTGTTGCGTCTGGCCTTTTATTTCTATTTTCTAAGATCCAGCGCATATAGGGCAAGCGGGAATAGTGGCGAGTTTAGTTCTCTCTCCAGTGTATACACTTTAGTGTCGTTTGTGTTGAAATTACGAGTTGATTAATCACGCGAACCTACTCCAACAACTATACAATACATTTCATTTACTTTCTGACCGCAGGGCGCTCTAAAAATATGCTTCTTTCCATCTGCTCCCCGTCACTCACTCAACGGCGTTCTGGTGAGGCTTCCTGGCTGAAATCGGAAATCCCCTCTCTCTTTCTGCCAGCTCCCAACCCCAATTGGTGCTTTCACCAAACTACATCACCCTCCTTTGATTGATATATGTATATAGAGTACGGTAGTTCGAACCTTATATGACCAGCACTCGCAACTCTATTTCACATCTGTCTGTCTGTCTATCTTTGTATAGGTAACCCGAATGTATTATTAACTCCTTCACAAAGCCCACGCGGGCCGATTCAAGCAGTCAGTTTGGACAGGAGAATAATAAAAAGTGACACCTTGTAGCAGCATAGAAACAGACGCAGTTGCAGTCACTCACTCACTTTCCCCCCTTCCCCACCTCTCTGTTTGACTCTGCCTTTCTCCTCCAATTCCAATTTCCATACAGCGGTTGATACATTTCATCTGATGCCCAGTCTCGTGATTATATGTCGTATATCGAAGACAAGACCAGACCAGACCGAATTTTTTTTATTCGCCTCCTCCTGTCTCCCACTGACCCCCACAAGCACCCCACTCCCTCCAATTCGCCTACCTATCCCCCCATGAAATCTACATATCTTTAGGCGTATTAGTACCTCCTCTGAAAAGAAGGGGGTGATTGAAGGCAGTGCTCTCAGCGGCATCAGTCAAAGTGAAGGCGATTGATAGGGTATTGGCTTGAGAGCGAGCGAGATAGAGACAGCGAAAGAAGCGGCGTCTACGACGAAGGCAGCAGTGTTTCTGTAGAGCCCCCCTCTCCCCCTCTCCCTCTTCCACCACACATATGATGCGGTTTACGACCTGCCTTGCAGCGTAGTGTTGGCCTGTAAAGTCGGCTACCCCCACCCCTCGCACCATAACACTTCAAAGGCATGCCGCCGCCTTTTCCTTGCTCGCCGTGTTTTATCGCCGACATTACACACACACCCAGTTTATAACCCCCCACCCTCTGCGAGCGCCCTCTTTATAACGTGTGCCGCCAAAATCACCCACGCTCGTTGGTGATTCTCTACTTCTTCGAGGTTATTCAACGACGCTCAATATGGTGTTGTTGAGTTGCATGGTAGTCGTGATTCCGCTGTTTTGCGTCTTCTTCGTGGGTATATTGTGCCGGCTGTGGGGGTTGCGGGGTGTTGGAGAGGCAACTTTGTACAGAACAGGCAAGCGCTTATAAAATTGGTGCAATATTTCCATTGTTGTGCAGTGGAAGAAAGCCGATTGCTTGCTATACTGACTGACTTTTTCTCTTGCATAAGTGCAATTTCAGGATTCTCTCTATGTCTCGCTTCTGAAATTTCTCGAAAATTCGCCCCCAGTTTAATGGGCTGGTCTCTTTCCATGTTTATTTGTCCCACTTATAGTTATCGTTGCCTTGACGGAATTTATGCTTGGCATGTGTATGTATCAATTAACTAAGAAATGATTGCAGTGCCAGATCGCCTTGGTAACAAGATAGAAGGTGTCTACATAAATGGACAAATTTAAGCCTAACGACTTTATATCCATGGACGCGTTTCGTCCTTACGTCCTTTCGACATCAGCATGGAAATCGATCTGATTTTGACTGACTCTGAGGCAATTTTAATCCCTTGTTGATCAACTACTAACACTTAATGAGTTCATTGAACTTATTCTGCAGTTATCTCGCTTTCTGCCACTGATAATCAAAGCGGGTTGGTTGGGTATATGTGACACATGTAAAAATTGATTGAATTTTCGAATCCTACTTTATTTTAACCTTGAAAATCTTAAAATGTGAATTGTAAGAAACTTTTGATTCACAATTCACATAGCGTATATCAGTAAACATAAATTTCCAACAAAAGTGTTATTTATTTAACCAGCGATAGTTAATAGTATAAGCTCACTTATTTGTATATGTAGTGTGAGGGCTAATACTCCCACTGCTACTCTGCCCCCCTCTGTCGTCAACAGGCAGCTGTTGCACACTGTCGACTATACGTTCGAGAGAGTACTTTTTGTTCGCCTTAAGTATAGTATGTTTATAAAATGATTGTGTTGGGGGGTTGGTAATCATTTGGGGAAGGACATGCAGGTACTTTTTTGTTTACAAGTTTTTTTTTGACCCGGCATTCCATTGTCTAGGAATTCGATCCACGGTGAACGCAAACCTCCGCCAAATCCCTACCATATCTCCTACGCCCCGGTGTCCACCCAGGATTCCGAGATGCAAAGTCTGTCCAGCGACGCTCAAACCGATGACACCCTGTCCCATACGGATAGCAGTGTGTAAGTTTTTTTTAATTTCTCTCCACATTGATTATACAGTGTATAGTAATATGCGTTACTCGCTTTCGAGCAGTATGAATCATGCAGTCGGGCTAATTTTATAGTTGCGTGGGGTATAGTATGGAGAGTAATGACGTTATTGTGGCGTCAGAATATAGGAACCTTCAGCCCACTCTGTCATTAGGCAGCAGCGGATGGAAACAGGCGAGTCAATTTGTGTTCCTTTTTTCTGACGGATTATACCGCCACTCCACGACGTTGTCATCCTCCTCGATATATGAGGTCACACCATAGAGGGAGCGAGGGAGGGAGCAAGGTTGTCTGCTGTGCACATGTCGTGTGTTTGGGGAAAGTTGTGCTGTCTTCCGACAGTTGATGGGGTCCGCCGCACTTCCAGATCCAACCAGTCCAGGACGGTATAGTGTATAGTGCAAGGACCAAGTCTATTGGAAGATCTCGCTCGCCAAGTTCATCACTTTAGGCAGCTCGCCTCCGACACCGACAGTCAGTCCAGGAGGCAATTAAGAGCGCAGCTGTGCCGTGGCGCGCGTACCGTGTGTGTAAATGAGAGGTGTTAGAGGCTTCAAAGGTGCCGTCGAAAAGTTGATATTGTCCTGTGCCCGCGCACGCAACCCTGTGTCAAGTGGGTGAAGCCGATTGATCTTGCTCCGCCGCGCTGGCCGTCGTATTTTGATGTTTCACTGTGTGTATGTGTGTGTGCTGTAGTGTAGTGTAGTGTGTGCATCAGAAATACAAAACTCGACCTGCATGCATGCTTGCTTGCCTACGGCGGCAGCGCAGATTCCCTCTGATCTCTGCGCCGTCAACCGACGTGGTGTGATGGCGCTCTGTTTTGCAATGAGTGAGGTGAGACGGTGGTAGGGGTGTTGGAATTTTTATCACCAACGTCAGTCATTGGGATGCATTAACGGCCTCACTTCCTCCCCCCCTTCCTTCAACTGTAGTTCTCTATGTGCTGTGCGCAGTTCTCTGCTTCCATATAAGTTTTTCTCGAGAGTATGGTGGTGGTCCCAATCATCGAAATTGACCTTTGGGAATTGTGAACATTTGTGTCTCGAGGTCCCATAAACAGTCTCGGGGAGAACGAGATCCCGGTCGATCTTCAATGAATCCCGGCTCTTTGTGGTATCCGTAGGATATAACGAGCTTGTCGATGGCCTTGGGAAAGGAATGAACCAGAAAGAAGCCAGAGTTGGGGGAGGTGTGATTGTGAAAACTAACAACAGAAGAGCAAAGAAAGAATGGCCGGAAGGCTGGTACACCGCGGAACTGAGGATTTGACCAGAGATGACGCCACTAAGATCTGGATGAGGGGGGAGTGCCCGAGGTGTCAGGAGAGGGAAGATAAAGACCATTGGCTGATGTGCCCTAGCAGGGAGAGGATGAGAATGGATTGTGGGATCCGGGATATTGAGAGACTCAGTGACGAAAATGCCATTATGCGATTTGTCGGTAAGGCCCACCCCAAGTGGTTGGAGTAGGCTGGAGACACCACGTATCCTGCCGCAACAACAACAACTAGGGTCCATCAAATCAAAACGAGGAATAGGATCGATCGGTCGATGACCGAATGTGACTGCTCTGCCTGCAGTGCGGCTCTTCTCCCTAGATACAATCGAACACTTTATCCGAACCCCACAGTGGCGAATGTTCTGCCATTAAGAGCCTCACTGCTCATCATCCAAGTAATTCATTGGCTGCGAGGGGAACGACAACAATAACAGATAATGGGATTGGAAGTGTAAGAAGATGGACAGGGTTGTGTTTTGTTCTGCACGGGCAGTCAGCTTGGCCTGGTTTCGACTGCTCCTACGGCAGTTCTGTTAGAAGTATGTGTGCATTTGATTTGAAGAAAAGTGGCAGCAGAGCAGAAGTTGGCATATCTATACATATCTAACGGCAGCTGAGCGAAGCGCCATCTAATCGCTATGCAGTAGAAATGGAGCTGGCTTTGCCACTTCTCTTTCTCTATCTCACACACACACACCACAGTTGGGCTCTTTTTCACCCCCCCTCTCTCCAGCACTTAACTCAGTGCTCACTCAGCTCAATTCTTTCTGGCCTTCTGCCTACCCTTCTATCGACCAAACCGACCGACCATATATAGTAGAGCGCGGAGAGAGAGAAAGAAGAGAGGAGAGAGAGGCGAGGACTGTCGTTCATGGCGGTGATCTGAATTTTACATATTAATGAATGGAGCATCGCTTTGAAGTTGCCGCCGCCTGAGCGTCGGTCTAGACTTTGATCTTCGCCGTCTCCCAGTCACTCCGCATATAGTCAGTCAGTCTTCGTTCGCCGTTTATCGCTCCGCTGTTGATATCTGCCTGTTCCTCTTCCGCTTCACTGCGTTTTCGCTTCCACCGCTTTTTTCCACTGACGTTTGCGATTTTACTACTCTCACATTATATTGGACGAGGAGTTGAAGTCGGTGTGTTGTTGTAGAGCTGTTCCCTCTTAGGGCGATTGATGTGGTGTTTGTCATTTATACTCTCCCCCCCTCAACATCCCAACGTCCGCACACACACTCGTCTCAGACCAGACTCAATTATTGATTATTTCGGGATTATGGAGTGCAAACTAATTTATCATATGTACGTAGTGGTAGTTCAGTTAGCCCCGTGGCGTCGGGTGATGGTTCTTTCTGGTGCGGTTTCCTTGTGTTCCCCGTCTATAGTAGTGTCGCAATTGTCAGGCCAGATAAACGACAATAAAAGGATGATCCTCACATATACATGACGCATTTCGCGGCACACTGTGGTATTATGGTGGCGCTTTGAAGTTTGTGGCACCATATGACACTCTACTCTACCCTATGTATAAAATGGGTCGTGCTTTTTATATTAAGGCTTAGGAGTTTTATTTGAGGAACCGCGTTCTTGGGTGACAGTAAGAGGATTGCTGTATTATACTTTATAGACGAACGGTAGAACGGCTTGCAAATTGTGTTGTTGTCGAGCCAGGCATATACTGTACTGTATATACTATAGACAACCTAGACTGCCAACCAAGCGAATTGCCTGTCTGTGAGATGAGGACACAAAAATCGCTGGAATTTGTGTAAAGTTATTTTCTGTATAGTTGGAGACAACGGGAAGTTTTGTGCCATTTTTTCCTGGCTAAGCAAGTTTCACAAGTTTTTGACACATGACTGTATAGCAGGTCAGCTTGTGTTGCTTCTTCCTTGTCCACTCGACACACAGAGAGAGTGTGTGTGTGTACATTTTGGTGCAAATGTTAGTCCCAGCTGTTCAGCCTTGTTTGTCTTCACATCCGGACTGGCCAGTCTATGTTGGCAGTGCTAGGGGCTAATCGCCCATTGTTTGCTTTACGTGACTGATGGGAAAGCAGCTTGGAGAGCAACATAACCCTCAGTGTTTAACTGGACTGTTGACTTTGTTTGGTCGAAGTGCCAAAAAGGGACAGGACAGCAGGGCATGCTTGCAGCTCCTCCGTGTTTTTAGCTTCTATATATAGTCTCGCAGATCTCTCCATGCAATGTCCTGCAGGCAGGAAAAGGAGGAGACGTTGGGTTGGAGGATTGACCAGTTTACATTTCGTTCTTCTGTTGGCTTTTCTCTCCTCCTCTTTGCTAACAAACAACACTTTGTGTTTTGGCATGCATCACCACTCAGTGCCGATGCTAACAAGTCGTCCACGTCTCTCTTCTGTAGTCCGTCTGTCTGTCCGTTTCTGTCTGCTTCACTACCACTCTTCTATGCATTATTTTCCCCGGTGGTTGTCTTGATTGGCCTGATGATGAAGTGATTGAACCTTTGACGGCGGCGCGCTTTCTTGCTTATAGTAAGACTGGCGGAGGAAGGGGTGGGGGGTCCTACTTCATTGACATCGCCGATTGAAGCGGAATGAGTTGAAAGCCAGATTTGGACTGTGCCACAGCTTAGTCTTAATTACAGCGGGCGGCATCAGTCGATTGAGGAATATATAGTTTTTTGTGTGGGTGGATGATGTCCCTGGTGCTGAAACACTTCTTCTTCCCTTCGATAACCGAATGTCGCTTGCTTTGTCTATGAACTTGTTAGGTAACTCTGGACTGCTGTCTGACGACTCTCTCTCTCCCTCTCCTTATTGTTGACACGAACTCGCCTGTCGCCTGCATGGTGTCTTACGAAAGAAAGTAGTACCTCATCACCTCACCCTGACCCCCGGAGATCGGTCGGTTCTTCTTCCCTCGGCGTCTTTCGCTCAATGACTATAGTGAAAATTAGACGTTTTCTTTGACATGCATGCGTGAGGTGCGTGGAACGTTTGTTCCGTATAGACGACGATGCGATCCGCGCATCTGTCTAGTAGTATAGGTAGTACCCCGTGGACGGAACGTCCAACTGACGCATGAAGATATATCAGCTGTATCGTTTGGGGGGGATTTTGGCAATCGGAGCGTCGTCATCCCTGCGTTGGCAGCGCCGCGCCGCTTGAGGTTGCGTGACTGCCGGACATCTGTCAAGCCTGGGACGCCGGCCAGTCGGGTGTTGTTTTTCAGGAGAGGGCAAGTTGCTAATTATACATTGGCAGGGAAGAAGAAGGGTATATTGAAGAATGCCTGCGCGCGCCCCTTTGACGGTCTCGCGCCGTACTCCTGTTGTCGCGACCGACGGATATACTATACGGGGGGATACTGAGATGATAACTCTTGTGTCCCTCTGCATGCACCCGGAATCCTGATCCGACCGTTCGTGTATACCTCTGTCCTATATTTTGACGACCCTCTTGGCATTCTTGGCTGCAGTCCAGCGGAACTCGACCTCCAATTGCACGAACGTATTGGCACCGCCAAGTGGTTAGTGACGGTGAATCTGTGCGGAATTCACTTCGCGTTTTGCCCTGTGCAGTCTTCCCGTTTTGTTCCGCCTCTCTGCAGTTCCAGATACCTAGCTGGCTGCGCTGCCTGCTGTAGGTTTGCGTATCAATAGTGGGAGCATGTTAACACGAAACAGAGCATCGCCGTGAGTGACACCGATGAGGGGAAATGTGGAATTGAGCTACGTACGACGTTGCATGCGCCGTTTACATATGTAAAGAATGACTGACGCGTTTCCAAGGGCAATCAGAGGAAGGTGAAATGCTCAAAATATAAGTGTAAAAATTTGTGATTTTTTTTCTATTTTTTCGCCACCTTGCTCACCTTACTCTGTGCTCAGCCTCCCGTTGCGGTGAGTGGGGTAGTCGGCTCTGTTTTTTCCTGTAATACGCCGGGGGGAGATTGAGCAAATTTTCGGCTGGCGCAGTCAAAGGGGTTTCTGTTGACCTAGGGCCCACAAAAGGTCGGCAGGGTTGCGCGGTTGAAAGCTGGCGCGAGGTTTGATGTGTGCTGTAGGTGCGCAAGGAGGTGACTCTAGTAGGTGGGTGGGTGGAGCGCAATGTTTTGAGTGTTGTTAGCTTCGCGTGTGTGTGCCAGCCCTCCCTCACTCCCGTCTTTGGTGAGTGCCTGCTCCGCCTTTCTTCCCCCCTCTCCTCCACCGACTTTGTTTACCATCATCAGCTCTGGTCGCTTGCTGCCATATAGGAATTGAGTGGGAGACTCTTTCACTTTCTCCGCCCCGCGCGCTTTGCGGCTTTGCCGACCGGTCCTATATTTGTGTTTGTACCCCGTCGGTGGGGGGCGGATATGAGATTGAGTTGTGGTGCTTTGTTCCCACCACCCCTCTCCCTCCTCTCCTCTGATGTCCTCCAGCGTCTTCAGAACACTGCCAGCCGACTTTCCTAGCTCGTTGCCTCGCATTTTTCGCGAAACTTTCAGGCCAAACTTCTTTGATCGCCTCCTGTATACAGGTATTGCTATTGACTTGGGAAAAATGTTTTTTTGCTGTTTGAAGTGACAGTTTTTCGTGTTTCTTATTATTTATATTTCTTTCATTCCCTATATGCCTCCCTTTCCTGTCTCCTCCTTTCCCCTTTGCTGGCATGCCCGTCTTTTTCTCCTGCGTGTTCGCAGTTATATACGCATATAGGTCTGCTTTTCGGGTCTCCATTTGCATCCCTCGCTCTCTCTTTGAGTTTGCGACCAGACCGACACAAGGAGGCCTCCCTCTGCTTTTGTCTTCCCTTCCGGTTGTCAGAGGAGCGCAAAACGGTAAAATCCCCCTATATTCGTTGCGTCTCCTTCCCTGTGTCATACCGACCGCGCATATATATATCTCCATCCATTGCTTACCGAACCGGCGGTTCAGACAAAGGCTAAGTTGTACCTTTGCCGGTGAATCCGAAAGGGATGGGGACGGATAAGCTTTGAGTCGGTGTTTGGTGATGCCGTCCATGTCGGCGGGGGCTTAATGAGAAGCGGCTTGCTTGCTTTTGAGTCGGTATGGTGCGGCGAATCAAAGGGTATACCTTCATCTTCTTCTCCGCTGTCGTCGTTGTCGTCGATGTTTTCGTCTCGCTGTGTGGGTGGATCTCATATCTGGCTGTTGACTGGAAGTAGGCGGTTCCACGTTTCCCGTATAGTCAACTCGGGGATCGTCCCGTTGTCACCAACAAGGCCAGACGGGGAGTGCATGGTGGAGGTGTGCTCCTGGTCTTTTTTCTTCGATTTGATGCCGCTGCTGTTTCTCCTATATATTACTGCGACCGATGGGAGTGAGGTGAGGTGTATACGCAGCGCACAATACGGCTGGAAAAGCGGAATGATTGGTGAATGATTTACGGTGGTCGGTGGTATGGAGGGGGAGCGAACAAGCGACGGGAGCGAGTGAGGTAAGCCTTTGACTCTCCCAAAAAGAGGTGTACAGTGCTGTGTGAAAGAGAGGAGGAGGGAGAAGTGTAGATGCAGCTCTATGTGAAGGCAGTACTGTACCTCATAGAGGGCAATCAGATGCGGGGCGGCCTCTTAACGCGCGCCGGCTTTCTCGCTTTGATCTGCATACGGGGACAGCAAAGGCAACACGCAGCACAGGGAAGACGGATATTTGATGGATGAGAAAGTGGTAATAACTTAAGCTGCCTCTGGTGCGCCGGCTACGGGGGTGGAGGGGAAGTATAGTCGGTGGGATATGTCTATAATTAGCTAACAATTGATGACGATTGAGAATCAGGCCAGCTATCGATCAATCGATCGAATTTTTGTCGTTCGCGCGGCGTCTGTTTGACCTCGATCGAGAGGCAGACTTTCAATCAAACCGCCGCGCGCCGCCGCCGCTGTCTCTCTCTCCGATCGATCAATCAATTAACAAGTATATTATAGAGAAGAACACTTCCCCGGGGCGTGATGACCAATCAGTATACTGTTAGTGAGTCACAGAGAACTTCCACGGCTGGGGTTTTGCCTCGCGGTCACTAGAGGTCAATACTTTGTATCTTTGTTGATGTTGTCCACATGGTTCCTTCTTTCGTGACCACTCTCCTCCAGCTGGTATACGGTATAGGTAGTTTCGTCACCAACAGGAGGGAACATGAAGAAGTGCGTTTTGGTGGTTTGGCAGTGTTCTTTCGCCTGCGTGTGTGTGTGGCCGCAGGCCCTCCTGTCATATGTGCAAGGATCGATAAATGGGTATACAGTGCGTGCCAAATTCCACCCAAAGGTGACATGTCGTGTATCCTCCCTTCTCCTCTCAACTTTTCTCTCACTTCTCTAAGCTGCCGTTCAGCAGTTAGCGCTGCTAAATTTTGCTTCGACGCTGCTATACCAGTTCCTATACAGTAGTACCGTATAATTGTTATTAGTCTTTGCACAACACTGCCCCCAGGGGGGGCGTGGAGGGTGCACGCCCCCCCTAAAATTCCTGAGAGAAAATTATTTTTGTTCAAATTTGTTGTTTTT
>JAUYWV010111162.1:0-12510 GCA_032274565.1 Nematoplana nigrocapitula
TATAATTTATATCTTTAAGAACACTGTATAATTATATAAATTATAATTTATAGAACGCAAATTATGTGTAAAACTTCGTCTTTAATATAGTGTAAGTATATAATAGCGAGCCAGATAAACTATATAGCGGTCAAGCGCGCCAGCAGACCAATGACGCGCCTGCCCGCGAATCATTAGCCTACTGGCGCGCCGTAGTAACTACGGCTGATCCTGTATGTTTTCCAGTTAGGTTGTAAGAGTGCAGTGAAATAACGCTTGTAATGGAACCCAATTCACTACCGCACCCTACCCACACCTTTGTGAGCTTACCTTAAGAATTTATTTGGCATACTAACCCCACATCAAAAGTCACACGCTGTGAGGTCTGGTGAGCGTAATGGCATCAACCATCGACCGTTGAACAAGGTAGGAGGCGTGCCATCTTGTTGCCAAAATAGAGTAAGAGATCCATTTTGGAACGCCTCCATCTCTCGGCACCTCGGTAACACATCGCATGTTGAGGTAACACATGCCGTTAAAAGTTTCATCGAATAAAACGGTCCTATGATACCTTCTGCCCAAATTCTTAAGATCTGACTTTCATTTATTCAAATTTCAGCAGTATCAGCTGAAATCCGCTTGATTTTGAGGAAAACAAAATGTGGGACTGACATCTTGTTATTTGAGTTGGTTTGTTTTCCTCCCCGTGTCAGGAGTCTTCCTATCAGCGCATGCAAATCAGCGAACTCGAGCACCGCATCGTCTGGCTGTCCAATCAGCTTGCCGCCCGTGATCAGCTGATCGGGGAGCACGGTCTGGTGGTGGTGAGCGAAACTGCCGATCAAACAGCGAGCGGGAGGACACCGCTGTTGAACGGGCACGCCAGCGGGGCGTCGTCACCGCCCTCGGCTGCTACTGTGGAGATCGGCGGCGGAGTGACCTCGACGCTGGTTCTCTCTGGTGGAATGGCGCTGGTTACCAGGGCGACGGCTGACCTTCTGGACCAGCTTCCCCTGGGGGATTTAGGTAGGCGCAGTGGGTGTCAGTGGATAGCTTTCGTAATCTCTGCACACGCTATGTAGCCGGAATCTTCAAACTACATGTCAATGTCAGTCTGGAAGCCTCTCTCACAATACTTCCGGCTGTTTCCGCTAGCGTTATCTTACAGACATGCCGTGCCTATACTTCACCCCGCGAGTAACGTTCCTATGCCTCCTCATCCGAAATCGCGCGTAGGTCCATATGGCACTCTAACTAAGTTCTAACTCATATAATTTACTGGTTCACTGTGCATTCATTTATTTTTCTATATCATTATTCAGATGGAAGTTTTTCCCTCGGGTAAGTTTGATTTTAATCCACCAAAAGTGATCGAGTCTGGATATTATCTCACATAAATTTATATGATTGGTTCGATGTTGATATTATACAGAATTCTGTAGCTTCTTGATTGGATGTTGTACGAAGGAGGCGGATAAGTACAATATATCGTAACAGTGTTGCTATCTATTTTTTTGTAAATATCTTACTTATTTGCAATATCTTTGATTGATCTATGCATGTCTTTCTGTATTACTCGTGGCATTGGTGATGGGAATCTCAGAGCCCCATCGGGGGCATTGGTGACGGCCTTGTATATAAGTGTGATAGGTGGGGCTGTTTTTGAAGAGGCGGCAAGTTCGAAGTGCTGGACAGAGAGTGGATTGACTCATCGTAGAGGGTGCACCGTCAATGTGATCAATGTGGGAGGCGAGCAAGACAGGCAAATAAATGGGAGAGGGAAAGATGGAACTGTGTACATCGTGTGATTTCGCTACTTGGCCAGTACATGTGAACGGATCGTCATTCGTCGAATGTTGCTTCGTAAGGTGCATGGTGAAGAAACTTTCAGCTGGTGACGCTCTTATCTAGCAATCGTTGAAGCAGAAATTCAAACTAGGCGTCCTATATAAGAAAATGTGTTCACATACCAGGATATGCAAATGGAACCAATGAACGATATGTTGTGTCCAAGACTTTGTTGCATCTCTAAATTAGTTCAGTCCAAGAAATATTGCCTTTTAATTTTCTTGACAGCTGTTTGGGATGCCACTTATTGATTACTGAGCTGGAGGTGCCCTATGTGCACCCAACTGTCTCTGTCTGCTCAACCTCTCAATAATTCACTTATATCTTCTTCACTCCAGTTCTTCATATCACCCATTCAGTCTCTTGATCTTTCTCTCACCTTTTTCAACTTTCCATTCAATGATTTTTGTCAATTTTCTGGTTTATTTTATGATATCCATTATATAACCTATATAACCTCTATCCATCACATAATTCGTCCGTCTTTTCCAGGCTGTACTCTTTTATCTTTTCTGCTTATAGATATTTTGAGAATTTTATTTCACACCGATATAATTATGTGACCGAGTTACAAAACTCTTATTACTATTGCCAGGAACACCTAGCCAAGTCTGTACGCTCAGATTTCATTGAGGTAGTATATAATAGGAACCATTGCACTTTATTAGTTTGGAAATTTTTTTCATTTTTTAGTTGACAAAACGTTGGCGCACATTAGAAATGCTAATGGCCTCGCAAACATCACATCACATCACTATTACAAATATTCGTTGATGATTGCTTTGATTGACTGAAGTTCGATATTATGAAATATTGATTTGGACGTCAAACTCATAGAAAGATAATTTCGTAGTACTTAGGCAATTTTGCAGGTGTCTGATAATAAACGGAAGCGATTTTATTATCGCGTTATGTCAGTTCAGGGAGATGTGAATATAATAGAGATGACACGCTTACACCGTAGTCGCCGATAAATAGTGTAGTTTTATTTTTAGTCTACAGAAGAAAATCAATTTTCTTTGAATTCGTTAAAAGTAATATTTGATTTATGCAACAACAAATGATTGAAAAATCAAATATTTGTTTCAATTAACAGCTATAGAACACCTTATATCTTTTTATTGCGCTTCACTTGTTTTCGAATTCCATCTGTTCCATTGAAACTTGACGAATCTTCATTTTCCATTTCTGTTTTTCTCGGAAATCGCATTGCAGAGTCTCGTATCTGGCATCTGTTCCGCGAAAGAGCCGAAATGACTGCGCGAATCGCTGGTTTGGAAACCCGGGTGGACGAGGAACGCCAGAGGGCGGATCTAGCAGCCAAATACGATGCGCGCAATCAGGAAAATGGGCCCGAATCGGCAGTCACTAATAACCTGAAACAGGCGGCACAGAGTGAGTTTCATTGGCAGAATCATTGGAATACAGGGGCACAAACTGACAGGGAATCGATTTTATTTCTGTATACATTTTAAAAGTATTAACAAGTTACAACTCTCACAAGAAAAAAATAGACGAAATGCCATTGGAATCGCATTTCTGAAATAACAGTGCACTGTATCATTAACCCTTTATTTTATAGAGTCAAAGGAGATCACATTGATTATGAGCACAGTCTCTGAATTGTTGTTGTTGTTGTTTACCCGGCCCCTTCCGGAGGATGGGGGCAGCGCAGGGCCCCCAAGTCAAGGAGGCTCACTGTCTCACCAAAGATGGCAAGGCGGAGGCCTGAAGATGAGGGACAGGAGAGGAGAAGGTGAGAAAGACCCTACTGGCCTTCTCCGCAGGAAAGGCAAGAGGGGGAATCGGACTTACCAATCCGAAGGAGGTAAGAGGCAAGAATAATGGAGTGTTGTTGCAACGAAGGCGCGAAATCTCGAAGAAGCCCAAAGGAAGTATTTGGAATCTGACAGTCTAGAAGTTTGTTGCGAAAAGAAGACCGCCAGGGGGATTGCATAGACAGGCTGGACAAGTTTTTGCATTTATTAACATCCTTAATTACACAAATCTGGTGGATCTTCATTTTTTCATTTGTTATTGTTAGCGTACTCTCTCGTCGCCGACTCCTTCCAGGACGTGGCCGCCATACGAGCCATACCGCGTATATATTCATAGATCCCAAGGGATGGGTTGGATTCGCGAGCATTTAACCTATGGCTGCTATTTTCCTCCTCTGCGTAACGTTGTATTCTAGACAATGCGGGGATTTAGCCTTACCAATTCTACATTTTGGAGGAAATAGCAGTTTGCTGCCTGTCTTTTCAGATTTGATAAGATTTTTGCATTTGGTGTTTTGGGGCACCAGATGTTTTGTTGACTGTGCCCTTGGTGGCAGTTCTCTGATCGTCTTACCTGCCGCTTTGATTTGTTCAAGGTGGGCCGGACCAAGCAGGTTTCGCCGCCCACTGAAGTGACTCACACCCATGAAGAGAGTTAATTCCACCAGTTTCTCCGCCTGAATGTCAATTTCCTCGCTACACTCGTTCTACTCCTCCCGTTGTCTGCCATTTCATGTGATGTCCACCGTATATCGACCGTGATTCTTGGTCCCTCTAGCAGTGACGCCCCTCTGGACCTCTTCCCACCAACTTTTGAATCTCCGCTTCTTCAATCTTGCCTCTTTGGATCATATTCTCCACCTCTGGTGGCATCCGGGCAAGGTCGCGCAGCAGTGGTGCCCCACCATCGGGAAGGGGCGGGATGATTTCACCACCACCGCGGGTTTGCGTCGACACTATCAGACATCTCTTGGATTGTGCTTACTGATCCTGATTTCTGGAGGGTTGCCTTTTTTGCGAAAACATTCTGTTCATTTTCTTTGAAAGATGAGCCGTTCAGGCCGTAATTGTTTTGTTTCCATATAATCTCGTTTATTATTATCACGTTAACTGCGCAGCTACAGCTGTACGTATCTTATTACAGAACACGGAACGGTTACAAACGGTAAGATTAGACGCGAATTACGGCTAGAGGGAAATGAGCATGTGGTAGAGAAGAAGTACAAGATTATCACGCAGTTTAACAGTTAACTGGAATGTCGGCACTTCGTCGTTTTATCGTTAATTTTCTTTCAGATGTGCGAATAATGACTCGATATCTCACTATTTCTTATTAGCCTCGGGTTATCTGTCCTCACTAGGAAATAAAGGGGAAACAAACATAGAGAACATAATTCTATCGCTGCAAGAGGAACTAAGATAAAATGTCATTTATCAAATGCCCAGGCACTTTGGCTCACCATCTGTCTATCCTCTGCTTTAATTTTCTCTCCAAATGGCATCACTCCCGTTCTCTTGCCAACGCTTGAGCATGCTTGTCTTTTGATTTCATCCCACCGATCTTCTCCCTTCACATTGGCCACATACTGCGGTTAATCTTTACTAACTTGCTCTTTAGCCTCTTCGTCATTGTAGCACTCATCATTTCAAAATTCAGTGTAATAGTTAAGAGGATAACGTTAAAAATTTAGAAATTGACTTGGAGACGTCGGGATGTACAGTATGTATACGTTATACACTTTTAGTTATATTTAGACTTGAAAATACTACAGTCAAACTACGTCAGACCTGGCAAGCACAGGTAAACAAACACGGAGAAGATTGTAGGTCTGATTTGTTTTTTAAAAATTTGCCGTCTTTATCCTAAAAAATAACTCCCCGTTTCATTACGACAACCAGCTCATTGTTGGGCCTATCGGTTTCTATGGCAACGCATTCACATGCTGACATTGCCGGACAGTGTATCCATGTTTCTCACACGACCAGCTCTGCGTTACCTGCTGACCTGCTCGCACATGTGTTCTATCAGCAGCCTGTTTATTGTTGACGTGGGTGAGCGCGCAAGACGGATTCTGTGCATCACAGAAAACTGATGGACACACTTGGCAGCGCTGGCATAGTGCTGTGTAGGCAAGGTCTCAAATCCTTTTCCATAGTTGTTGTCCTAACCTGCACAGCGATGAGATATCCGCCGAGGACTTAGCGCAATTCTAACTGCTGGCACAGTGCACATGTCATATATTCTCTCAGGTTTGTGTCTCATCTGACAAATTAAGATTGGGGATAGAGAGGCGTGAGTTTGATCACAGGACAAAAGACGCTGAAAACTGCCAGTGGCAATAGCACAGCTAGTAACTCGTACTATAAGGTGAAAGTATGGTAACTGTAATATCCTGTGAAATTAGCCGAAGCGCTTTTTTATAGAACAAGAGATTTGGTGTGTGATGTTCAGAAATTCTGGTACAACCATAAATATGTGTTATTCCTATCTATCTCTCAATGCATGAATGCTTGTGTTTACACTCGAACGTTCACTGTCTGAGCCCTGTTATCTGTTTGTTCTGTTCAGCCAACTCCCATCTTGTATGTGAATGAAGGAGAAAGGTGATCATCTAACCACCTGTAACCGCTGTTCATTCTGTTCACTCGTTATTAAAAAAATAGTTTCCACCAACTTGGTTTCCTTCACGTCCGTAGTGTAATACTGGTCAATGTCTTCCATTTTGCAGATAATCGAGCCCAGGCGCAGGAATACAAATTGAAACTCCAACAAGCTCAACAACGGATAACTGTTCTGGAAACCGAAGTAAGTTGTCAATCCGTCTACTGTAGCTTTGCCACTCCAGTTAACATGGACGATATCTACATTGTCAATTAAATTTTGACTAAATTAATTTTATTAAAAGAGAGTTTTTGAGGCGAAGATTGTGGTCAGTGCTGGAGCCGAGCAGGAGGGGAATGTTCTTAGATGGGAGAGCAACTCACTCGTTGTTCATTCCCGGTCGCGATCAGGGGGGGAGGGTCAGCGTCCCAACCTCTCGGAGCGGAGATAGAACAAGTTTCCTGGGTAGACCCTGCCGAGCATGACCAACGTGGGTGTTGGGTCAATATGTAGATTTACAAAATGTCGCCAAGGTCATAATGATATTGTATACGTCACAATTACGCTTATATTTAAAACAAAAAACTATTATCAAAGTTTTAGGAATATATCCAGCGTGAATTATTCTCTATTTATTTTAGAAAAAAAACTGTAAATTATAATAATGTATCTCTCCCTCTATTTTTCTTTACTCAGAACCAAAAAGTCATATAAAATAATTTGCGCTACGAAATTTCACGTTAAATGCGGCAAAGTGGTTTCTCTATTTTGAGCGATCTGTTTTCCCAAAATGAATTGACCGATGTCTTGCAGTCTCTTCTCATCGTTTCCCAGCACTATTAGTTTTTTTATAATACATAGTCATTGAGAGCCACCCACACCTTTTGGCTGTGCTGGTGGGATTGTCATCTAGTCATTTAGCATCTAGGAAGTGATCGTGTGCACCTCATGGACGTCATGGTGCAAATTTACTTACTATCTACACCACAGTAGCTGTGCAGCGGTGATGTTATCGACACGTTGGTATGTGTATATTGATGCCTTCCCTGCTATATAGCCCTGTTGTGCACGCCTGCTACGCGCGCAGTATCATTCGATCTCTATACTATCAGAAATTCTGTGAAGGTTGCCTGCCAATTGTCACCTAATGCCTCCATATAATTACCTTCTTCCAGCGATCAGCTAGTCATTCGAATTGTCGGATTGGACAATTATAAACTTCATATCATCTATCGAAATCTTGTACTAGCAAAGGAAGTATACTACTCGTGATATGGAATACAGATTTTTTCACACACGGTTTTGAAGAGAAGAGATAGCGAGTTGAGTATACAGTAGAAGGTAGAGTCCCATTAGACATTTTTTATTATAGGAAAGGTATGGAGTAATACCCAAAATTAATTATAAATAAGAAGAGGATATTGGTTGTCTTATAGGATTGTTGTCTGACTTATATATTATACAGTATGTAGGAGAATAGAAGGATAGTAGTACCGGGCATTATAGCCTTGAACATTTATACATATTTTACACACGCCATAAACTCCTCTTGTGTAGATAGGCTTCACTGGCTTCGACGCTTTTTACGGGACATGTTGCCGCCGCCGTAGCCTCGACGCTACAGGCGTCCCCTGGCGGCTATGCTGAGAAAAGTGCATCAGCCTTTGTGAGCCTAATCTGGGTGTGCCCTACACGTCCTCGAAATGGAAAGGGCCATTCCTGACGGTTCGGAGTTTTGGTGTTTTTATCTAAAGCTTTGCTGCGAATGAGACAGACAGGCAGAGAGTGTATAAGGCGAGAGGACAACTAACTGACGTCACAGTACGAGAAGCTGAATATGTGAATATCTGCTCACTTTTCTTTCAAGCCCTACTACCTCTCAGAAGAGGGCATTACTGGAATATGTAGAATAAGTATATAGCAAATCGATGTTCAGAAATTCTCCTCGAAATGCTACTCCTCTCATCCAACGGCATTCAGTCAACCCTCCAATGGGTCCTTACAGGAAATGAAGAGGCCGACTCACTCGCCAAAAATAGGAAGTGGTATTGACCAATCTACCACCCCCATCGACTTTGCCTCAGCTAAGGCAGCTCTCAACCACCAGTCCCAGAACTCCTGGAATGCTATAAGGAGAGTCAAGCCCGATAACGGCGACTCGGCTCTCTGGCATTGGTCAATCTCCAAGGGAAATCCTACGCCAGAACATCTCATGAATGCCCTCTCAAGAAATGACCTCGTGGAGCTCCACCGCCTGCGCACAAGCCACTCCTTCATCGCCGCTAACATCACAGGGCAAACCTGCAGTGCACTTCACTGTGCGCTTGCGATGGATAGTGTTATGGAACAGTGTTTGAAACGTGATCAAGATTTTATGGGCACCCTGTACATTTTGCAGACCATGCTTTTAATGGCAGTGATGAGTTCTAAATATGATCGACCACATTTTTCTTGAATGATATAGCGGTGCAATCTGTATACGTACATTTTGTGTAACCACTTTCTTGTCTTGTAATTTTAGACTTATTTTTTAATACAATATTGCATTTGTTACGAATTGCGAAAATTGGTTCCGTTTTGTACCGAGATCTTTATTCATATATTATTTGGATGGTATTTTGAAAGATGGTTATATTTCTGATTGAACATTTGTTTTTATGGGAATTTCTACATTGATGACCCTGAAAATGTAGGGTTAGCCATTGGATTTGCATTTCTTTAATCCAATTATGCTTAATACGGCAGCCGTGTTGGAATCCAAAATGGCCGACACCGGAAGTTCAAACTAAGGCATTGAAATCACATTTCTAATACCTTAGTTTCACAGTTATAGGCAAAAGTATGTCAAATATGGCAGCCATATTAAAATTCAAGATGGCGACCACCAGGGGGCGTTTCAGAGTTTGGTTCTAATCGAAAATTGATCCTATAGGTGTCCTCTAGAAGTGTGCCAAATTTCATAATTTCTCCACAAAGTGAAATATTTTTCGACTTAGCCGCTGGACTATAACATACATAGAAAGTATTAGAAAATGGTTGGAGGCGTAAGTACCAGAGGAACGGAAGGAAAGTTTGACTGTACAAAATTTGTTGAAAACCTGCAAGGAAAGAGATTTATGGAAGACATGATACATATATAGATAGATAGATAGTGGTATACGTTTTCCTAATTCATTATTATGAAGAGTGTTCTTCGAAATATTTACCATTTTCAAAACAGTATTTTCATCAAGCTGCTAGAGCATTGGTGTTTTTATTGTAAATAATAAAAATCTGTTGTTAGAACAGGTCATTGTCATACATAAAATTTAATATTTTTTATACTCGATGTTATCTATTTTTTCATTTGTAGGGTAAAAATGGAACCAGAGGCAGTCTTGGAAACAAAGCATCTCGAAGTGAAAAGGGCAGAAATGGAACTGTGGGCAGCAAAGGGGAACAGGGAGACCGAGGCGAAGCTGGGGAGACCGGAAATAAAGGGGAAGAGGGACCTCTTGGAAATTGGAGCAAGGGGATGCCGGGTGATCAGGGATCACGTGGTGCCTATGGGGATACGGGTGCCAAGGGTGAACAAGGTTTCCAAGGTGGTAGGGGTGAGTAAATGTTTATGCCTGTCGACTCATCTATGGCACTCTCAATTCAAGTCTAAGTAGTTGAAAGTAGAGAAACATCTCCACATAATTTGACTAAAAATGTTATTTATTAGGTTTCAAAATGGATTTGCTATAATAAATTATAAATAAGATCAATGAAGCAGTGGCGTCCATATTTGGTCTTGCCGTCTGGTTGACTTCACTTTGATTCACTTTATTGTCTCTCCTTTTTCTCTACAAAAAACGTCCTTCCTCTTGCCTCTGTCACACTCCTCTGTTTAGGCAGCACTGCTAAAATAGTGCAGGTGCATTTCAAATAACTTATGCTAAAAGATCCTGTCACTCCGACTAGCTCAAATTGACTTTAATTTAAACCGCATTTATTGCAAATATTGTATTTCTATTTTTAGGACCTGACGGTGAGAATGGAACCATTGGAGAAAATGGCACTCAGGGTCTAGACGGTGATATTGGTATCAACGGAACAAAAGGAGATCGAGGAAATATGGGGCTAGTAGGTGAGAATGTCAGGAGTTCTAATTATACATATTTTAGTATAATTTGGAAGATGTTTAGCACTCGACTAAAACAAGCTAAAACAGTTTCGTTAATTTCTTTTCACGCGACAAGTCCATGGTTACTTTCTCTGGGGTAACTGTATTCTTCTCGACAGTGGCCAATAGGGAGCAAACGCCTGTACATCTCTTCTGCGTTGATTAAGTTTTCTTCAGACTTTCTTAGTGTCCAACATTCAGCTGCATATGTGAGTATAGACCAAGTTAGACTCTTGGCGATCTTGAGTTTCACGTCTTTTGAAAACCCGGGTTTTCCGCATATAAGAGTCAAGTGAGTAACGCGTTTTTATCATCACAATGGGTTTGCCGTCACCATTTTCAAATTTTGCAGAAGCATCTTATCATGTTGTTCTATATTTAGTTATCTCGATATTTAATTTAGGAGTCGCTTTTTGCCAGGTGTAATAGTTCTGAGTTGTTTTGATCTCCCGTTGCAATCAGTGCTGTGTCTGAGTATCTAAGATTGGATATCATCCTGACTCCACTATCTGCACCATCTTTTCCGTCAATATCAGCTTCTCAGCTTATTTGTTCCGAGTAAATTCTGAGCAGAGGGAGGCAAATGCATCCTTGTCGTTAACATATTGTGTTTGTAATAAAACAAGGTTGATAAAAATGTGCAGAAGATTTCATGAGTACCTAAAATGAGATTTGCTAATGTAGGACCAAGTGGAGATTCCATGGCTACTCCAGCACTTTTGTCATTAAAAAATGTTTACATGGCGTTGAAAATGAATTTTTGAAGAATAAACTGATTACGGAAAAACATATTATGCTCAGAATATTCTATATTATTTTGGCAAATACGCAAATGAAGGTAATTATTGTGCGGAATGTAAGAAAGATAACATCGTAATCGATTGGTTCTAAACATATTCATTGCTCCTTTTAGAACAGCTATTTCGGAGAATTTGGTCCATCCGTAAGCAACCTATTTTGTTGTCCCGACTCACTTAATCTATATTATTAAGCAAGCTACGTGATTCCTGCGTCGGTCGGTCGCATAAAGCCAGAAAACGTCGTCTGATTGGTCAGTTTGCTGACAGAGAGAGAGAGAGAGAGTGCGTGAGCCAGCCAGTGCGACTTGATTCACTCACTCACACACAGGCTGGCTAGTTGGCTCAAGGCTTCACAGAAAGCCAAGCTGGTCTATTGATTTTTCTTACACTTTGCAAGCAAGCGGGCGGACACTGTCCGAGCGTCGGTTGAGCGTACGCCAGAAATACGCTGCATACCAATTGATGCCACAACTTCAGCGCGTTGTGCTTTAGATACAACGCACGCTGCAAAGCAGCTGAGCAATTGAGCCTCGAGCGGTTGAACGCACGCTGAGCGATTGAGCAAATGAGAATAAAGATTTAGGATTTAGTTGATTCACAAAGTTTTTTAAAAGATTTTTATTGAGCAAAATGATCTCTATAACCGCACTTGTTATATATCTCAACAAGTAAATATAGTGAAACCGCACAAAACATGTCATGCCTGCAACAGGCAACCTGGATCAACAAAAGGAACGCTTATATACAAGATTTATTTATATTTGAAACTAAGAACTCCATCGTTCTATTCTTCATAGTTTAATCCTGTGTTAAATACAGTTAATTTTAAAAATGTATTAGTTATTAATTCGTGCAATTTGATTTTTCATATCTGACCGTTCTTCTTATATTATAGAATTAGGCACCTTTGTAGTGCCATACGATATTTAAGTTGCGTGACTGTATTGAGTCATGTAATATATAATTAATCAATTTCCTATTCTTCAATGTATAGGCCGAGAGTTCTTTTGTGCTTTTATCTTCCATGACATCAATTTGATTTCTTTGTTTCTCGCTCTCTCTATTTCGCTTTATTATTTTCTTTGTCTGCTTTCCAATAATATTCCCAGGAAGAAAACTGAGATCATATCGGCTTATACTTTTATACTGTATACATCTTCTTTCAGTGATAAAGTTTCACCGACGACACGACCTGGATGTAATGGCGTCTGTTTGTAGAATATATAGCGCTTGGTAACGTTAAACTTTATCTTTTATTGTCGGAAGTCATCAATTTAATCGATGGATACAAGCTGTAAGATTTTTTAAATTTGCTTTTTAGAAATACAGTGGCGTAGCCAGAAAACTCTCGATGGG
>JAUYWV010111173.1:0-12509 GCA_032274565.1 Nematoplana nigrocapitula
CATACTCAGGCCTCCCCAGGTTTAAAAGTGGGGGGGCCTGGGCCCCCCCGGCCCCCCCACTTCCGACGCGCCTGATTGTGGTACGTGTAGGGTATACTGATATAGCGTTCTAAAGTTCATGAGGTATAGAAACGGAATTGGGAGCCTCGATCATTCCGTAGTAGGTATATACTATTGCAATAATGCAGAAATCGCGTTCACAGAATCAGACATATGCAGACATGCAGGATTCCCCTTTCTACAATGTATAAATCACCAAAATGTTTGCATATACTGTAGTTTACTGGAGGTTTCAAGCGCACTCCGCAAGTCTGGGTCTATAAAACTTAACGTGTTGTTGATATTTTTGTCATAGACTAATCATTTTAAAGCAGTCTATATCAAGCGGCGGAGGTCAAAAGGATAATTCCCATTAACCGACTAAGGTTTTTTAATCGGCTTTTCTCTCTCTCGCTAAGTTTGCTAAATTTTCATTTTTCAATTAAAAGTATGCTTTATGAAAAGGTAAAACATGTTGCGATGAGTGGCAGAGTCAGCGGAGGTCATCTGGGGTCGCCAGACACCGAGCATGCAATCTCGACCCCAGCTCTGACTCCCAGTCGGTATAATCACATTTATTAAAAGTTTTTATTATTAATTAATGCCTTGACAATTAAATCCTGTAACCTTTAGAATGGCTGTTTGTAGCGTTTACTATAGAAGAGCAAAAGAGGCAACCGAGGGGATCAATTTCTCGCGAAACCTCCTTGGCTGACAATTACAGCCGGAATACATATAGAAATAAAATATTAGCAATCTAACTAACTACTATATAATTAAAGCGAGTATAGGTATTAAATGCGTCTGTTATAGCATTCAAAGACATGTAGTGTGTAATCTTGCTGAAACATAAATTACCCTTTTTACTGTGAACTGCGTATATTTCGCATCGTGAGAATGAAATATAGCACTCGATTTGGCTAAAGAATGGTTGCCAAGTAAAACATTAGGGAACCTTGAGTGTTTATATGTATCAAAAATAGTTTGAGTATTTAAACTAATATCTATATAAATAAGCGACATGTAATTGTGCGTATGTATCTGTGAGAACGCTTTCACGCAAAGACCACTTGACCAAATTGCTTGAAATTTCGGGTGTAGTTGCTCATTTACAGTGCCGAGGACATAGACCAGGTTTTGTTTTGATTGCTGGCCTTTGAAGGCCGTAAAAACATGATTGCATCATAATGTTATCTTAAATAAACCACTTTTCGCTCTACGGTAGAATAACGTTATCGATCGACACACTCACTCAAACCTGATTGCCCAGCGCCTTAGCTACACGCATCTACAGTTATATTGCTGCGATGCTAAATAAATATGCTACAGATAAACGGAAAGTCCGGACAATTCATTTATGCATGTCTTTCTCTGTTAATTTTCGAGGTCAGGCTTTCTTATCGATTTGTCAATTCCTTTAACAAACTGCGCTCGCTTATAACCACACACTATTTTGCCGCTTTATTGGCCGAAGCGATGCCGCTAGTATGCCGCTAGTATAGGATATACGGCACTAATGCAGAAGAAGCACCTCTTATGATATTCCGTGATTCCCGGTTCGGTCGGTCGCGTAACTTTAGAACGCGTCGTCTGATTGGTCAGTTTGCTGGCAGAGAGAGAGAGCGCGTGCTTGAATCACTCACTCACTCACACACAGTCAAGCTGTCTTAAAGCTGCACAGTCGGCCAAGCTGATCTATTGATTTTCTCTGTCGACAGTCTCCCACACTCTCTCACTCTGACGTAATCTATCTCGCGTTGAAAACAAGCAAGACTACGGCGCAAAGATCGATCACGTTGTCGTTTCGTTTTTAACAGTTATTCGGCATTTTGCAAAAATTAACGGAAAATAAATATTAGCACTTTGCGATTTTTCACCTATCAAACAAACTCCCTTCCCCCAAAGAACCCCGAATTTTATATTTGGGCGCGTGTGTCTACATTAGTTAATAGAGAACAGAGAGTTCGACTCTCGGCCGGCATAACTCACCCTCCGTGTGCATAGGGTAGGGCGGGATGAAGGGGGCGAAGGTAGTGGCCCCGGTGGATCCTGGTTGGACGCAGAACAGGGGCTTGACCGCATTCTGGGAGGCAAACATCATCGAGGCTGCGGACGACAGACTCATACTGGTCTGACTCTCATCCGACAGAGAGGCCGCGGGAGACCCGTCCGAATCCGACGAACTAGAGGTAGACACAGAGTCAATTATTAACTGAACTGATGCTGTTCCAGTTGTTAAAAAAATAAAAAGCGATGCTATCAAAAAGCGTTTGAAATAAAATTTCATCTGTCCATCCCCTGACCTCAAAAACTGGCCTCTTTTGAGGAATTAAAATATGATACTTTTGCGGAAGGTATTTTATATATTTTACTCAAATGTTTCTTCTGTAAATATCACTATTATCCGAGGAGTGAACAGATTTTCAGACAGCTTATTAGAGCAAGAAATTTTACATTTAGGCCAAGAATTTTTGCTATTATCATACTTCAATTTACTTTTTTCATACAGTTCCGACTTTTGTTATATTTTCTATAAAAAAAACTGTTTCTAACGGACTGTTAGAACAGCGTGCAGTTGTTAATTGTCGTGTCATTTCGTTATGGATGAAAAAGAGAACACAGATTTGTGTAAATATCCACTTTCCTTTTCATTATTTGCTTGTATAACAAAAAATGTAAGTTACCAATTCTCGTCTTCCAGAAGAGGGAAAATTTGCAGCAAAAAATCGATTAATCAATTTAGTTGTTTCTATTGTTTAAGTACAAACACTGATTTTAAAAATTCAGTTTTAATCGTTCACTTTAAGTTAAACTAATCATTCAACATTGGCCAACTTGATTTTAGTGGATAATAGGAATTAATAGAAGAGTTACGGTATGTGTTTTAGCAAGACGCGAAAAAAAAATCCACTTAAAGATAGCAGCAGCTTGTGCATTATTTAAACTTGCATTCGGTAAAATTGAAATTGCCACGAAAAGTGAAACTGGCTTCACAGTCAAGTCAATTCGAACACAACCACATTGTAAATGGAGATTAAGATGTAATTTAATGCGATCTTTCGACTCCACCTAGAGTTATTTTTCAGCAAAAATGAAAAATATTTTCTTACTTTGAGGTGATCCCATTTTCTCGGCTGTGTCGGTCGCCTTCGCTCGAATTCGATCCAGATTTTGTCATTTTGTACTGCGAATAAAATCCTGCAATATGTAAAATAGTTTTTTTTTATAAAAAAAAACAAAATAAAACAATTTTACAAACTTTTAAAATAAAATTGATTTGCAAATTTCATTCGACAAGAGTTAACGTTTCGATACAAATCACGATACATTTTAGTGACGCTATTTAATATATAGAGAGTGTCGAAAACACCCTGCAAATTTCAGATAGAAAGACAAAATACTTGTTTATGAAACGGAAGTCGATCGATAGTTACACGTAATGTCTTTTCTTGAGTTTCCGTCGAATAGAGAATGTTCCTAGCTTTCGTATGATACCAAATAGTGCTCTAGAATATAAATATATTCCATATAAAAAAATAAAATAAAATGTTTTCCGTTAGAAAAATACAAAGGATGTAAAAAACATTTATGGGACACGCGGTGCATCTACATTATTTTTTTGTTTGGGCCTATACTTTAACGATGATCTGTGTTCCTTCCTTTCCGCAGACTTTGCTACTCGATTGTGTTGATCTATAATAGTGGATGTTTCTGTTGGTCTGTGTTTCTGGACAAAAAGTGTCATGAAATATAACATGATTATCTTTCAAATGATTCCAATTACTGCCCGGACTACTTTTGGTGACTGGGATCAACATGTCACACCGTGCCGTCACATATAAGGTATTGTTTGACGTGTTTCTTTTATTAATTCGATTGTAGTTAGCAGTAAGCTGTCCTCGACTCTCCTATAGTTCCCAAAATATAATAGCCTGATATACTGCACAGTAAGATGAACTCAATGCAACTCTTCCATCACTTTACTTATACAAAATCAATAATCATAATAAGAAGGAAATAGGCAAAACCAGCTCACCTTTCAATCCCAAATCGGATGTCGGGAGTACGGGATACGGTGCCGGATGGAAATATCCATAATCTTCCATTTGACTTCTACGAGTTGACTGATGACAGAAGAGATCGCTCGTTGCCTTACCCAGTCACGTGATCGAGCGTATGAAATATTTTCGAATGCGAATGGTAATTCTGAAAAACAACCAAAGAACCAAAGTCAACTTGTGTACTGGTTCCCCATATTTTGTTTGAAGCATACGCCATGGCACAATCTTCTGCCCACTATTTGATGCTTTCGCTAAAAAGTAGGCATCATAGAAATAATTTGTAAAATAAACTGTGTTGTTGCCTAAATGAGCAAATCTACATTACATTTCAAAGCAGGATTAAGATATATCAATATGTCACACTAAAAACTGCTCTTACCGAATCAAGAATGTCGGTTAACCGATTGAATAAACGGGTGTTCAAACGAAGTCGACAGTACTCATCTGATCCTTTTTAAGATTTCTTTTGATTAGGTTCGATTTGGTTTGATCAGCGGTTCTGATTACCTCTCGTACAGTATCAGCCAATCAAAACACGTGTATTCCGATGACGCAGTTCAACCAGTTAGCCAATAACGCAACAAGCGTCAGCTGGCAATCAGTGGTAATCGATTGCCATTGGTTATACAGATCGGTAGTGACGTCACGTTATTATAGATCGCTTATTGGATAGTTGAACTGCGACCTATTCCACCCAGAAGCACGTGACGTCACTCTGATGTATGCAGATAATTTTATAGATGGCTGATTCTAGAATGAAGTAATTGGCATTGTAATACAATCTCTTGCACTTCAAGCTATCAAGAATACTTCACGAAAATTGCGTTCTTTTAGACGCTTATACATCTATACGCATTTCCGACTATTTCTTTAGTGTCTTTAAAAGGATGGCCCTGAAAATGGTCGTTATCGCGTTCTCAAATGATTTATTATTAAATCAAGAATACCGGGAGTTCTTGGCATTTTCAACATACAAGATTGTTTAAATACTCCTGTGGAATATTGTCCCATTCTGAAACCAACAAAGTTTGAAGTTGTCGAAGAGTCTGAGGTCCCAAAGACGACACTTTCCGGCCTCAGAAGTCTTAAACGTGAGACTGTTGACGGCCAAGATAGCAACAGCATAACGTTCAATTCCCCAAGAGTAGTCGTCACAAAGCTCTTAGTTAAACAAAAAACTTTCAAATTTAAACTGACCAATTAGGTAGCAGTTCAGATCGCTTTACCTTTACTGTGTCTGGACGTCCAGTCGCGTCTAGACAGTAAACCAAGTTAGAATTAACTGTTTGTCCTTGGAAATTTGTTGAATCTCGCCCGGCTATTCAAAACAAACACGACGATTTGCGTTTTTTGGAATGTGGTGTACTCGTATAATTATATGTTGATACACACTTTTATGGATATTTTATACTCCTGTAAATCCTTAGACTAAAAGTACAAATCCTTGAATATACTGCACACACTACACAATAATGATGATAAGTTTCTAATTTCGCATTCAAACTTTCTAATTACTGCTTTGTCACATTCATGTTTGACACCAGAAGGTCTCACAGCAATTTAAAACTTCATTTGGCCTTTTAAATATTCGGGGGCCCTACGCCAGATATTTTGGTGACCTCACAACAAAAATGTTTATTTATTTACAATGATAATTATTTAAATGTGCCCTATTCTTAGAGAATACGAACTTATAGATATGATTATCTCTTTTCCTTGTTGGAAAGAGACGCGTACAGGTCGCACAAAATGTTAAATATAATTCTGGGGTGCTCAAGAGCAGTCGCGGCGCCACAGGGGGTGGGATAACCGGCGGTCGACACCCCCAATCATTTAATGTGCGGTTTTTGTAATACGCTGTAATACGTTGTTTTTATGAATAGAAAGTCATTTCCTTTTTGAGAAAGAATACCCTGAAAGAAATCCTACGTTATTGAATTGTTGCCCCTTTCAAGTCATTCCTGCACCTTCCAAGTCTTCCTCTAGCCATATAAAATCATCCCTGCTCCTTCCAAGTCATCCCTTCTCCTTCCAAGTCATCCCTGCCTCTTCCATATTATCCCTGCTCCTTCCAAGTCATCCCTGCCCCTTACAAGTCATCCCTTCTCCTTCCAAGTCATCCCTTCTCCTTCCAAGTCATTCTTGCCTCTTCCAAGTCATTCTTGCCTCTTCCAAGTCATGAACAAAGGCTTATTTGAAAATTTTCTGTTCATGGTTCCTTAAATGACTTGAGAAAAGAATATGGTGGTTGTTCTTGTTCTATTGTCAATGAATATAATCAGGGGCGGACTGGCCCGGGAGGAAGGGGGGAAATTTCCCCCCGGGCCGGTCGGACGGGTTGAAAATTATTTTTTTGTCTAAAAATTGATTCTGACTATAATTAAGACTGAACTGAGAACTCAACTCAGTGTGTTCAAAGACCTACAGTATCGTTAAGTTTTTTTTATTTGTGAGGGAGTGCCCCTGAAGTTTGGGCTACTCCTTAAGGCGTGTTTGTTTACACGGGGCTATATCGAGGCGTTTTACTAGCCGGCGATATTGTGCGCCACGGGTAATTAATCATGATTTTGTCAAAATTCTGGGCATCGCCGCCGACTAGCCGCGTGTGAACGGGTCTGGCTAGCGGCCTGAAACGTCACCCCCTGACCTGGCCTGAGGCCTGAAGAATATGCAGCCTGACTTCACGGCCAGGGATCACGTCAATCATCGTTGGCTAGTAAAACGCCTCGATATAGCCTCGTGTAAACACGCCTTTATGCGTTGATCTATAAATAACTATTACTAGATTGCTGGCTGAAGCGCTACGCACTGTGTCAGGAGAGTGAAGCCTCTTTCTTACGTATTGATTTTTGCTAAGAGCAGGCAAACAGTTTATGCAGCACTTGGAAAGGCTATATAAAACGGCCCCAGACGTCCGTTATTGCATGGTGCGTTCGGTTTGCGCGGTAGACTGATTTTACAAAGAATCTTGTTTTTGTCCCATATATTTTTTGTTTGAAAATGAGCAAGGGTGGAGCAGAGAAAGTACGTCTTAAAAGACAACTCGAGTTAACGCAAGCCGGAAGGGATGCTAAGCAGATGAAATTAACGTCATTTGTCTCAAAACCTGAGGTAAGTTAGGGCTGAATATATTATTTATACTCGCTATACATGTTTTAAATATATTTTTTGTTAAAGGCATAGATAGGTCATAAATTTAAAATTTCCGCATTTATGTCCTCTAATATCGACAAGATGACTCTACCAAAACTGTAATATAATATTAGTTATTTCATTCAAAATATGCTGAACTACGCGTATAATTAAACCGAAACTTTCGTTTTGATATTATTGATCAAGCGTTTATGCTTCTGTCTAATCATACTTGATACAGCATATTTTGAATGCAATAGCTTGTATAATACGGTCAATCACTGTTTTCAAGAAAATAATTTTTACAGAAATACTCGAGTACTGGTATGAAACCAATTCATTTTTGACAGTAAGCTGGTATTTTGTGGAGAGACTGTCTGATTGAGGAATAAATTCTAGGTGTCATTACCATTTGGTCAAGAAGGACGCAAAATTTCATCAATATCTTAAAAGGCGTAGCCATAATAATATTTGGGGGCGTATGTTCTAATAGAAAGGTATTCAGTAGGTAGGCTTCTGGTTCAGTGGTTAGGCAATGTAAAGTAAATAAATGGGGAATTAGAGCCATAGACGTCTATAATGGGAATTTATCCTTCAGACCAGCAGCCTAGCTAAGCCTTTGCTTTTTATATAGTAGAGAAAACACATAATTATTGTGTTTATGGTGAAAAGGGCGCCACACAATAATCTATAATTTAATTCTTTAAATCTCTTCTTATTAGGCGACATAGAAATCCTCACATGAGTGTTTTGCTTATCAAACATATTAAAAAATGATCTGTTAAAATAATTAGTCTAAATATCAGTCTGTCGTCAGCAGTATTTAACATTTTCTCTATTAGATGTAACTTTGCTTTTACAGAACCAGGAAGAACAAGGTGGATCCGGACCAAATGTAGATACTGGAGAGGTCACAATTGCAGTTGCAGTCACAGATAAAGACACGCACGATTGTAGTGAGCAGGCTCAAGGCGAAAACGAAGACAGGCCTCAACCAGAGACTGGTACATCATCGCCATCATCGTCACAGAAAAATATTAACGTTACTAGTTCTCCGTTGTTTACATTGCCGTCGAATGCAAGGCTAGCTGACAAAGTCAAATTTGTTCAAAGCCACCCAGTTCATCCGCAAGCCAGTGATTGTGATAAGCTTCCTTATAAGGAAAAAAGAATTTACTATAACGATGGAATGAAGCGCACATGGCTAACCGTGAGCACACGGGAAAAGCAGGTTGTTGCATTTTATTGTTCAGTATGCATTGCGTTTGGACAAGACAGAGATGCGCAATTCGTTGTCGGGTGTAGAAACTTCAAACACTGCTACGATGCTGTGGAAAAGCATGAAACCTCAGTGAAACATAACGAAGCTGTAATAGCATACCTGCGGGCTGAAAATGAAAAAACTGTCGATATCGAGCTAAATAAAACCGCGTTTAACAAAAGAAAGCAAGAAGTAATGGCTAACGTAGAAATTTTGAAACGCGTGGTAGACATAGTAAAGTTACTTGGAAGACAGTCTCTGCCATTTCGAGGTGGCGGAAGAGTTGAAAACGAATCTATGCACAATCTAGACAATCCTGATATTAATCATGGTAATTTCCTAGAGATGGTCCTACTTCTTGCAAAATACGACGTCCCACTGCAGATGCACTTGGAGAAATGCATTCGTGCTAGTAAAAAGAGAAAAGAAAAACTAAAATGTGCTGAAGTATCTAGCACAGGCCGTGGAAACATTATCACATTTCTCTCCAAAACAACTGTACTGAAGGTTGTGCATTCGATTGCAAATCTCATTCAAAAATATATTGTGAAAGAAATCGGAGACTCCCGATTTAGTATACAATTTGATTCGACACAAGACATTGGTGTAATTGATCAAGCCTCCATAATTGTGCGCTATGTTGATGATGCTGAAGTCAAAGAAAGACTTATCACAATAATACCACTCAGACATGCATCCGGACATGGCATGAACGAAGTGATAAAAGAGACTTTTGACAAAATTGGTCTTGACTATTGTCACATTGCAGGTGAATCATTTGACGGTGCTTCAAATATGCGCGGACAATTTAATGGATTAAGAGCTGAAATTGCGAAATCTGTACCTGACACAGTTTACACTTGGTGCTATGCACATATTCTCAATCTTGCCGTGAGTGATGGTTGCAATGTATTGGAAGCAAAAAATCTCTTTGGACTTTTGAATCGGTTGGCAACATTTATTGGCGAATCTCACAAAAGAATGGACGTATGGAGCGAACATTTGGAGAAAACAAAATCTGGCCGGGATTCTTTACTGAGGATCCAAAAGGTTGGTGAAACAAGGTGGTGGGCAAAGGAAAAGGCTCTGAATTGGTTATTTGGAGATAATCATCCTTTGTTTTTAGACGTTATTCAAGTGCTGAAATCAATTGCAAGTTCCAAGGCGTTCAATTCCAATGTAGTTTCAGAAGCTGACAGTCTCTGCGACAAACTTTCCAATTTCACCACTCTGCTGACAGCACATGTTTTTCTTGAAGTGTTTCTCATCGTTGGTCCGCTTTCCCGATTTTTGCAATCAAATGAAATCGATCTTCTGGCAGCATGGAAAATGGTAGAATCTGCCATTGAAAAATTGAAGCTGATAAGCATATCGACAATTACAAAGAACTGCGAGAAATTTTGTGATAATGTCAACAATACTCTGGGTGAGCTTGAAGTAGAAGTGGAAGTCGAGGACACATTTCCTATCAGACGAGTGTCTCACAAAAAGAAAATGCCTGGTGAGCTAGCAAGCGACGAGAGGCCGACAGATCCTTCTACGCGCTACAGAGTGGAAGTGTTTCAACCAGTAATTGACCAAGTCATTCAGGGTTTGAATGAACGGTTCACGGAGAACAAACAACTTATTACAGACACGCACTTTTTAGATCCCCGTTCCTTTCAGGAGATTAACGATAATTCTCAGAATGTGTTTGACGCGCAACGATTGGCAAAAGTTGCTAGTCTGGCCAAGGTGAACGAAGTCCTGCTAAAACAGGAACTGGTTAGTTTTGCGGCTGTCTACTCAAAATTACGTGGAGGCATTAAAGAGAGAACAGCTGAAGCTTCAGAAGAGTCTGAGGTTGATGAAGATGTACCTGAATCAGAATCGGGCCGAGCTCTGTGCCGATTTTCTAAGTGTACTGGTTGTTTTAGTTGCGTGTATAAAGTGTTGCATCGCCATGGATTGTATTCAACCGCATACTACAATCTTGCAACAGTGTACAAATACTTACTGACTCTCTCCTTCACTCAAGTGTCATGTGAGCGAGCCTTCAGCAAGCTAAAGATAATAAAATCTAGGTTGCGTGCAACAATGTCCAGCGAAGTATTGAACTCATTTATGTTAATGTCGGTTGAGAGAAAAATCATGAACGCGATTGAATTTAATGACATCTTTGAAGATGTGTGTCAGTCTTCACAGTTGATGCGAAGTCTGTTGATTGTGTAATTTGAGCAGTTTTTATTAACGTTTATCCCATGAGTAAGTAAAACTCAAACACTTGTTTAGCTTCGCTCGATGTGTTTCTTGCTCTGGGCTTTTAGACTAGACCTATATTATTGACATAGTACTAGCCCTAGGCCATATTATATGTGTGAGTGGGGTACGCCAGATATGTATTAAATGTATAAAGTGTGTAAACTGAGCAGTTTTATATTAACATTTGAACCACTGTTGAATAAAACATAAGGAGATATTTAGATTTTATTGTGTGTTTTTGTTCAGGGCTTTTAGACTAGGATCTATACCCTATTGTTGCAATGGTACTAGGCTGTATATTTATGCAGGTAATAGGCCGAATATGTATTAAATGTGTAGTGTGTGTAAAGTAAGCAGTTTTGTAATAAAATTTGACCCTATAGTAAATAAAACTTAAAACATTTGCTTAGTTTCTATTGGTGTGTTACCTTTTTCTGAACTTTTACTTGGGCTTATATTGTTGCTACGCCATTATGCGATATTATATGGGGTATAGTCTGAGTATGAATAGTACCTATGGGCCGATGCGAAGATTTTCCCCCTGGGCCGATGACATCCCAGTCCGCCCCTGGGGGGGGGTGTAGGACTGTTGGCTATTTAGACTATTTACTCTCTGTTTGTTGTAACCATGGTGTCTATTTAGACTATTGACTCTCTTTGTTTGTTGTAACCATGTATCGTATTGTATTACAGATTCATGACCGTTGTCATCTTTAATACAAGCTACGTAGAAAAGAGAGGAGTCTTCTTTTTCAATCTCAATCTCACAAAATATTAGACATTTCACATTTATATTCATAAAAATATTGAAGAGACATATCCCAATGAGACTGTGATCGGTCTATGAGATGTTAGTATTATATCTCACATTCATAAAAAGCTGCCTAGTCACATAAATCATTCAACACTGTCGAGTGACCTCTTAAAATGTAACCAATTTTACTTAGACTACGTTATCGAGTTATAAGCGTACATAAGGATATCGTGTCAGATAACCATTATTCATTTATTGTTTATGTTATCATTAAATACGCGCGCGTTCAATTTTTGTTCGAAATGTTAGAGGAAAACATCTGGCAACCTCTCCCCCTCGTAATTATCTCTTTATCAACTGCGAGCAGGACACGTGGGCATATTTCCGCACGCCAAACCACAACAGAAGGGCCTATATTTGCCTGCTGGAAGATAATTAGAAAGCCCCTATTTCCACAATGCATGCCCATGTCACATTTTCATCCCCACACTAATTAACAATGGGCCTGTGGGCATGTATGCTTTGTGCGGCACCACCAGAGGTCTGCGTGCCATTTGGTGCCATTACGCAGGCGAAATGAATCAGAACCGGCCTCGAAACTCCTATGTGAGGCAACGCAGATGGCTGGCTGAACTTTTTTTAAAATCCTGTGCCGCGCGCCATTTCTCCCCACTTCGGTGTTATCTCTTCCATATTTTGACAGATGAGGCAGCGCATCCGGAAAAACCCGATGACGGATGGAACCAAGGCAATTAGCGGGAGGAGTACTCAGAATACACAAAGACATACCGCAGCGACGATCAAGCGCTAGCCTGTGGACCAATGGGCTATTCCGCAGCTGACTCCAGCCGTTTCTGGGAAACAAACCGGCCAATGGCAGAGAGCCAAAGTTTCCTTGTGGGAGAATAAAACTCTCGGACACACAGGAACAACACCACAACAAACCAGTACATTTTCTTGTCCAGTACAGACAGTATTGTCGCCCCCCGTACAAGTAGCCCTGAATATTTGTTGCCCCGTA
>JAUYWV010111184.1:0-12509 GCA_032274565.1 Nematoplana nigrocapitula
ATCCGTCATTCAGACAGCCCAAGCTATTATTCCTCATCCACTCCTCGATATCCTCCCCAAGCTCGTCAGACGGTTGGATCGGATCCCAGAGTGGCGAATGCCCATTGAGATCTCCCCCAATAAAGTGGTTCGTTGAAACCATCAGACTGGAGGGACTGCAACGGGTAGCCTGGTCCCCGGGTCCAGCTTCCCTCCTCTGGGGGGCATACACATTTACCTATGTGAATCGCCCCGGGCCCCTAGTTGTATCTCTCTAGCCTCCCTTCCTCTTCACCCTCCCGGACTGCAGCCATTTCGCGGAAGTGGATGTCCTCCTTGACAAAGGTCAGAAGTCCACCGCCCCTCACTCTTGTCCCTCGCGGGCCAATGAGTCGGTCCCGTCTCTCGACTGCATATCCGGGAAGCCTCGGATTCGGTTGTATGTTAATCACACAGCCTCATCTGGGTGATATTAAACGGTTTAGCATCCCTTATGAGACACTTTGTATGCCCAAGTGAGGTGTCCTGAAAAACAACAACAGCAGCTCGTCTAAGAGCCAACTGACTTAGAGGGAGCGAGATTCTTTCTGCTAAACTGAAGTGCGATCGAACTGAACCCAATGACATGCGCGGGGGAGGGGGGAAGGGGGGTCATTCTTCTCCCCCCCGCCAGCTTTTGCCATATGTTACGGTCATGAAATAAATGTTTTCTTTTAGAGAATGAATTAGGACACGGACAACTGACTTTGCGCTTCCGGAAACATTACTATAGCAAATCTGTATTTCTCTGTGGTTTTCCAAATTGGTTCATTCCACTTCTAATCACCGCTCGTCTGTCTTCGCCGTTCCAGGGTCAGCCGGTGACCTTGACCTGCCTGGACAGCATCCGGAGCAGTACGGCCCAGCGCTCCTACAAATGGTTCTTCAACGGGATTCCGCAAAGCGTGTCGGGAACCCGGCAAATGGAGTTGAAGATCGCCCATATTGATCGCACCAAGGCCGGTCAGTACACCTGCCAGATAGTGGACCAAGGGGTCCGGAATACGCGAGCCGTGTTCGTCCAGGTCCAATGTAAGTAGTCACTTTGTCCGCTGCGCTCTGCCTACTCGTTGTCTGATTGGCTGCAGGATCGAAGGTGGCCGGTGTATAGTTGGACCGGCTGTTCAGTCAGATTGGATATAGGAAGTAGTATGGAGTTGGGAAGCGTATGTTTTAATGTATATGGATGCTAGGCTAATTCCCCTGATTGCTAGGGAAATTCCCTGGTTGCTAGGCGAAATTCCTCGGATGTTAGGGAACTTCTGCGGTTGCTTGGGGGAAATCCTTTGGTTGCTATAGCGGAATTCCTTCAGTTTCGATTTATTGGAGGCCCCCTCCCTCCTAGCCACGGAAAATTTTGAAACTGAAATCGCATGGACGAATTCCTCAAAACTTCTGAATGACTAAACTGCGATAGATTTACTCTAAATATTAATAAAACAACGCACTCCATGAATTTTTTTTTAATTTATGGTGAGAAAGAAAATATTAATTTAATCCTAAATGGTAAAGCTGTCGACAGACAACATGAAACTACTGTAAATACCTAGAGGATTAATTATTTCTGATAATTTGAAATAGGAAATGAAACATTGAAAACTCTTTTAAAGAAATTAACATCCACATTCCAACCTAATTTGCTCTCGGAAATATCCTACCTCAATAGCAAATTACTAATGATATGTAGATCTCGCTCATATTTGAAAATCAATGCAAAGTAGGCCTCTCTATTTGATATGTCATATAGCAATATATTACCATGAATGTCAAGCTGTATTACACCAGTCAAAGACTCCATATAATAAATCTAAGAAATAACCGGAATAGCCGGTGTCCCAAAAAAGTGAAAGAACGTAAACGTTTATTATCTCCGGTTATACTGCATGGAACTACATAAAATGTATTTCGTTGGGAAGAGGAGATCTGTAAATTTTTGTTTGGATGATAATTGAAGTGATTTACATATTATAATACCATCCGTTTTAAAATTTAAAATTTCCATTAAATTGTGATATTTCGAACGACATGCATTTATTGCCTAATGCCCAGTTCCTCAAAGAAGACCTCAAGGTTCTCCACAAATGTAGCAAGCGCTATCAACTACGTGTTGTACTAGAAGCCATTTACATCAAAAAGCTAAAACCTGAACTCAACGGTCGGGATGAATTCGCGTTCCCATTGACTTTGTATAGCACTTTTATTTATTTATGTATTTACGTATTGAAATTTTAATTATAATTTTGATTTCAATCTATTGTATGCACTTATAATGCACCTTTTAATTCATCGTGCTACTGTATTGATTGTAATCTGTCAACTTCCAATTTGATCGATCCCTAGCTTATTCGCATTCTTATGTAAATACTGTCTTGATCGCTCATAACGCCGCTGACGATGTTCATTATTGGAATGATACATGTATACAGCGACATCCGTGGTCTTTTATTATTCTAAAATTAAAGTTATTAATAAATTATTGTTTAATGTAAAGTTTCGAGAGAGTAACAAACAGACTGAGCCTTAATCAATGACTGGAAGACAGGCCTGATAACAAGAATAAAATAAATTTCCCGGAAATCAGAAGACTATGCTACTAGGGACCTGAGAATATAAAATCCGTTTAAAGAAGCTGAGGGATGGTCCGTGCTTTGTTTCCGGTTATTCTACCACTAACATTAAATGAAATTACAGTCATCCAAATTATGAAATTAATAAAAATGCCTTTTCCCTAGGCGAGTGGATCCCTATTTTCCTGCCCAACTCTAGTACATGACTAGTTTCTTCCTGATTGGGACTCATCAGATGTACACAAGGGACGGCGAAACCGGTTTGACTTACTACTGACGAGTCAGTCCAGGAGCTCCGGAAAATACTTTCACCACAGCGTATTAATGGCATCTCGCCATCTCATGTAATGCAAACACGTTTGCATATAAAATTAGCCGGGTTAGCCTTCTCTTGTGTACACCTGATGAATTCCAATCAGGATGAAATTAGTCGTGTACTAGAGTTGGGCCGGAAAAATAGGGATCCACGGCCAGCCCACTAGCTTAGGGAAAAGCTATTTACATATTATAAAATGTTCTAACCAATTGGCTATAGGTAAAAAATGCAATTAACGTAGATAATATATATATTCATATATATCCATAAAAAATATTTTATAGTGTGGTGATGTGGATGGATAAAAGTCAAACATCAAGGTTTCTTAATGGTAATATAATTTAACAAAGATTTTTTTATTACAATATATTTTGAAAAGATAGAGTGTATAAGAGTTAGTGTTAGAAGTTAATATAATTAGAATGAAAACCAAAAAAGATCTAGCTAATTATTAAAGAAGTCGAGGAAATTAGATTTATCATAGTGAATTGTTCGGGAATGTACATCTACGTTTAAGAAGAGGTTCTTTAGGAGGACTGACTGCATCGTGATTTGAAGAATAATCACCGGTATTTTGAACTGAACTTATACGTTCCTTATCGACTAGTGATTGGAGTATCATCCTTCTGTACTTCTGTTTTGCCTTTGAAGCAGCTAAAACAAATACGTCTTTGAGATTACCAACTGTTTCCTTAAAGAATGTGTGGTCTTTCGAAGAAGTTCTTCTCCAAATCCTTATTTCTTTCCAAGTACGCCTTCTGCAATTTTTGAGCTAATAACATGTCTGCCTTGACGTCGTTTATAAACAAAAAAGCATCAAAATATATAAAGTTTCTGAATACAAATGATAGGAGAGAAATACACTTCGGGAGATCCCATATAGGCAAAAATGAAAAGCAAGAATCCTGTTTTAAGAATCATTTTCCATATTTCAGCTATTGGTACTTCCCAAAATTATGTACAATACCCCCGAACCCCAGATGGCACTTTGTCATTACAAGGAATTTCTTCTGAAAATTATTTTATGTTTCATTGTTGTTGATTAAATCATAATTTTAAATTTCAAATGCAATCCAATTCTCTCGATAACTCCATCCTACTAAGATTACCGATTGATTAAATATCCCTTAAAATATCTATAATGTATCGCGGAATATCAATACACAATAAGACATAATTCTGTGAATATATACGTTCTGCAACTCCAATCCTTTAGACAATACTTTTCTCTTTCTTTACATAATATAATATGGTGGGAAAATGTTTAATATTGTTTTTTTGCGAGTGCGCAATTTGTAGTTTATTCTATGCGTATTTGGGTAGAACGTCAACTGTTGTATCTACATATGTCACTCTATAAAGCGTATTTTTAGCTAGATAGCTACATGTAATGTCGTTCCCGTCAGATAGAGCATGTTCCTAGTTTTCATATTATACCAAATATAGTGCCATATACGCGGCGGCGCAAGACCAGATTTTAAATTTAGTATGCGATTAGTAAGAAATGCAGCATAAAATATGCCATACTGTATATACACGACTTAATATGTGACAGGGTCACATGTTGATCCCAATCATCAACTCGTCTGGTCAGAACTTGGAATAATTTGAAAAATAATCGTTTTATTTTATGACACTTTCGTCCAGACATACAGACCAACAGAAACTTTCACTATTATTATAGATCAACACAATCGAGTAGTAAACCAACGGCTTGGAAAGAAGGAACACATATCATCATTAAAATTTAGACACAACGAAATTAATGTACAGTAGATGTACGGCGTGTCCAATAATATTTTTTATATTAATCGTATATTCCTAATGGGAGACGTTGTAATTTTGTCAATATATTATATATGACATATTTTATGTAACATGTTTGCTAATCTCATAATCCTCAATTTACAATATGGGTTTGTACGGTGTATATTTGACGAAGACTTAAGAAACGACATTACATGTAGCTATCTGGCTAGATATACACTTTATAGACCGAAAACCAGTTGACTTGCTACACAAATACGCATAAACAATAGCAGTTGCGGAATTTATATACCATTCAAAGAATTTTATTCAGAAACGATTAATCTTCAATAGTTTTGCATTGCACAAAACAACTTAAAATTTGCGCGCACAGTCATTGTTCAATATACTCACACAATTTTATATCCACTGAAAGAAGAAAACATTGTTTAAAAGATAGCAGTTGCGGAATGTTTTATCTGTCATTGAATTTAAATAGGAGGCTTCGCAATTTTATTGATTTTTCAATTACTTAACATTACGCAGGTCATTAATTGTAAATAGACGTCGGATTTTGGAATAAAACGTAGCCATTTATTCAACTCGTCGATGTAGTTTCGGAGGAGTGGCGAAACGAACATACATACACAGTCAGACATATCAGCCTTTATCAGACAGGGATTAAAAACATACAGTACTGTATATCTAATCAGTGTCCATTCTACACACAAACGATTAAGTTACGATAAATTATAACCAGACAAACCTGACACATCTCTAGAGACATTCTCGGTCCAAAAGCTGGAATTCATCATAAATTATTTCCAGTCCAAGTTCCGCAGTGGCTACAATTACAGGCTGAAATCATTCACAAATATTTAGTTAATAATTGTTTACATACACAACACAACGCGTGACATATCTCTCTGTTTGTGCCAGAGTTATTCACAATACCCGAGATGTCAGATTTCGGAAGATTGTTGTAATAACCATATTGATTACTCATGTAATATTTAAATACCAGAAATAGGAATTTCCAATCAGAAAACATGTAATAAGAATTGCATTGACAATCTAACGTGATAACGTATATCTGGATTGCTAAGCTCATAGCGGGCAGTTATCTCATTAACGCAGGTAACAAAATACAGGTCTGCCTATTTTTGTGGTTAGCATTTGTTGTAATCAATATGGCCACCTTCACTTGTGAATATAGTCAAACTGACGCTGCTATACAAAGGCTCCACTCCCTTCAAATGTCTTAAAAATTCATTAATTCGACTGTATCTGCTCGACGATTTGATGAACCGAGAATTAAACACCGGTTTACCTCATATCTGGACACATTCCAAACCTCACGCCTGGTGTTGCGTACAAACTTGTGATCGATTAAATCAATTCATTCATAGCTCGTGAGCTGATGCAGCATCACTGAAGTTATGTTAACCTTCCGAGATACACAGCACTATTGCTACGGATTCAATCAAGTATATCTGTATGCGAACTTCCGAAAGGAGTTGACTCCATCGCAAATGCAGTTTGATCTGTAAGCACAATGAAGCATTTGGTGGAGAACACCAGGATGTAAATGCCAGAATTAAAACAGCCATCTTAATACTGTGCGGTTCCATGTACAAGGATGTGACATTGTCACATTTGTTGACAACATTACCATACATCACAATTTCCTCCGCTATACACCTGTGACACATTTTTGGCTATGGAAATCCTGCTCACCAGCACTAAACAAATCCTGCCTACACGCACTAAAGCACATCCAAATCTGTTAAAGTAATCGGGTAACCTTGGACAATCTGTGTGGGATGGCCGAGCTGCTGGCACCTGTTCTGTTATTGGTTGTACACTGCACAATAAAAACAGTTTGTCCCAGTCCCGGAAGTGTTATCTGCATTCTTATTGCATTCACTTTTGACTAAAATCACTGCCATTTAATCAGACATACTAAATGAATCTGTAGTTCAGTTGTTAAAGGCCGAAACGTCAAACTTCACAAAAGTTGATAGTTTTTATTTTTATTGTAGGATTATTGGAAATCATGTAGGCAACTATATTTTGATAATTAGAAAATGTGTCTCACATTTGAATTTTATTTTCAAAATAATAATTGATACTGTAGCAAACCCTATTTCCTTATACTAATTTTATTAATTTTAATGTAAACTATTTTTAAAACTAACAATTAAAAAATGTTATTATTAGAAACCTCATGTTCTTTGTAAAAGCGTAGTATTTATTGTGAGAAGGTTTTGTTTAAATTGTATAGTTGAAATAACGGTTTAGCTGTTTTATTCATTATTGCCTTAAAACTTGTTATCAGTTGTTAGAAATCAATAATTCATCTAAAGATTGCTATATAATCTATATATTTTATCATACATTTGTTTCTCGGAAACAGTTGAACGGGGCTACAATTTAAAAACCGAATTCATATAAAGTCACCGTTTCGCGCGGTTGAATTCTCAAAAGCTGTACTACTATTGCGTGACATGCTTGCCTTTGTGTAGATAATATTTTTAAAAAGCTGCTAATATTTACTTAAACATATTACTTTTCCAAAATAGACATACATACAGAGAAAATATACTGCAAACGTATAGTATAATATAAGACTTAACTATATTTTAGTCTATGAAATCGATATAAACACGAAACAGCCCAAACATACTATATGTCAAACTTCACAAACACACACAAACAACCAACGGTAGGATTATATGTTACTTTGTTTTAAGAGATTTATCGTTCGTAATTTCAAAATGTAGACAAACTCATTCTATTACGACAGCATATTAACTCAACCGACTCAATGCCATACAACTGATCGAAAGTAAAACAGAGACGTTCTATAGAGAAGCAGGAACCGATAACTGTATAACAGAACAAATAACCATCATTTCCAAGATAACCTCATAGAAGGAAATCGGAAAACATGAATTCAAACCAGACCTACAAGAAAAGTGCCATAGGGATGATCCAGGATAAGTGAAAGCAAGAAAGGGGAGGAAAACGGTGGAAGATTTGAGGAACCAATTAGCCATATTAGCCTGGACACATGGTTGAATAAACGAAGGCAAAAAAGGGGAGCAGGTGTGCTAGTAGTGAAGGGAGAAAGTAACGAAACAGCTCTGACAGCAGCTCGATGAGGGCGGAGATGGTAGCTGTGAAAAGGGCTCTAGAGATACTGGAAAGAGAGCAAGAGTGGAGGAAAGAAGTGATTTTCACAGATTCAAGATCCGGAATCCAGAAAATTGAAGCAAAACCAGAAAGACAAGAAGAACTCATGAGAAACGAAAACTGGGTACAGTTGGAGAGGCTCAACAACAAGAACAAGAAAGTCATCTTTCAATAGGTACCAGCTCATTGTGGGATAGATAGAAATGGGAGGGCAGACCGTTTAGAGAAAGAGGAAAAGAGTAGAACACCCCTGTAGACTAGAGAGCAGTGAAGGCGACCATTTAGCAGCACGCGAAGAAGACACGGGAGACAAGGAAGAAACAGCAAAGTGGAAGGAAACAAAGGCAGAACAGGAAAGAATTCTGATCAGACAGGAAGATACATGTGTGGCGCAAATGAGAAGGGGGCATACATTAGGTATCAGTTGGACAGCTACATGAAGAAGATCGGGAAAGAAGAGAGTGATATTTGTCGAAAATGCGAAGATGAGACGGGAGACCTCGAACAGCTACTGTGGAGTTGCCAGTTTCTGACAACAGCGAGAGTAAAAGTGTTCGGGCTAGACACCGAGATGGTCAGGGAGCATGACGTGCTGACGTTTCTACGTTTGTCCGGACTGACAGACGGAAAAAAGAAAACAGATTAGTTATCCGCCTGTCTGTATCAATTGTGGTTACTACACAACTTGTGTTATTTTCTGGCTCTACCTGAAAGTTCTCGCAGACCGCTTGATAAGTAAATGCCTGCCTCAATACACCTAAGTCAGCAAAAACGATTCAATGAATAATTATCCGTATAACTATTCTCATTCAAATTACAAGCGCAACAGAATTGGTCTCGAGTATTTAATATCGTTAGCGCAGTAGACTAGAAAGTTTCCCCACAACCACCAATGAAATACTTGGAATCCCACAGGTATGGCGCTGCAACTATTCGTATATAATGTACAAGCCTGAAATACGGAAACATGTTTCCTGGTTATCAGGCAAAGACAAGAATCTGATTGGTGGATTTAGAATTTTATGTCACTTGCATCATTTATACTAGTCGTTTATGAAATTTGATAATGCAAATAATGTTGCGTTTTTTTATCAAATTAATGCAACTTGCATTTTAATGTCTAATAGACGTAGAGTATGTGCGGTTTTTATATGCCTACCTCTAATATTCCAACAAGACCTAAGATATACTATTGCACAATAAATTCACAAGATTTTCTATGTACGTATTTTGTTTAGAACTTCTTCTATATATAGCTACCAGCAATGTAGTAGCATCTACATGGCGGTGCGTAATTCACACTAGCTCGAAATTTATCATTTAAGTGAGCATATAGCACACAGCAATCTTATCGGCAGTGCAACTCCTCGACCACGAACAAATCGACATACTATCACAACTAGTGTGCTTCCATAGGGGGGAGAGAGAGAAATACTTAGTCTTTGACAACATCCAAAGTTCAACAGGCACATGCGCACATTTCTGCACTACGCGCTCACATATACATACGAAGCTTACTGTAACTAGCTACTAAAATCTTTTTCACAGGACACACCACTTGATTATTATCACTGCAATAGCTTACCTCTACCTGCGATGCAGACGAAGTAGAGATAGAAGTACGGAGAAATATGGATTAAATTATAGATTCCTCACTACTTGGAAACAAAACATAAAATAGAAAAAGGTGGGCCAATGAAGGTGGTGAGACAGAATACAGACGAAAATAGGCTTTCAGAAACATAAATATTGAATACTAAAATTACTATATAATTATACTATCCGGTCACCTGATAATCATGTGTATGTGTATGTAAGTAAACAAATGACTAAATTCGTAATGTAGTAAAACATTTATTTAAAATAAAAAAAGGATTTGTCTGAAAACAATATAAAAATTATTAAATTTTGAAACAACGATGCATACTAATTTTCAACTATTAACTACTTGCAATGTGATAAATGGGTTTAATAATTAATTTTGTTTAACTACTTACATGCTACAAAGTAAGCAAGCAGAAGCTCTATAAAAACATACAGGAAAATATCGTTCACCTCAGTCATTTAGCAAGTAGCAATAGATTAAATTCTAATTAGACGCAAAAGATCCTATGTATCTCACAGCAGGAAAGCAGATAATCGAGCTAATGCAGCGCAATTATGCAAAAACACAAAATATAGACTATGACAAATAAAATTTACTGTTAAATTGCTGAAAACGACTTCGCCAGTATGATCGGCATAGCCGAAACGCATAAGAATACACTGTACAAGTGAATGTCGAGGTCAGAAGAAATGAATCTCTAATTGTGAACCAATTTTGTCAACAGACGCATCAGCCTCAATTAGTAATTCAAGTGTTGAGCATACGTATAGCCGAAGATTTTTAATTGCTCACATGTGCGTGATTCCACTGCTGTAGCACGAAATGCGGAGTGCATAAGGTGTTACATCATTGGGATGATGCTAACCAGTCTCAATGGAAAAGAAACAGAAATATATACTGTAATTCGGAGCTGGTTAAGCTTGAAATTTAAGGAATAAATATTAAAGCGAAGAACATTCACTATACACCGAACGTTTTCCTTTTTAAACAGTTAAAGATGAAAACGTTCACGCAGAAGGAAAGCTTAATGAAGAAACATAGTTTAAGTGCAATATTCGATTATGCTGTTTTATGATCAGTTCTGACAACTGTTTAGGTATGATGCATGATCAAAAGTTCTGGATGTATGGATTTTTAAAGTGGAAATTGTTGATCATGTTCGATAGCTTGATTTCATACAGTTCATTCTTACCAGAAAAACCCAAATCTGCCATGACAATGTAGCGTCGATGTTCAGCATTTGAGATACGGTCCATCAAAGCGTCCGCGGCGAGGAACGCCAACGAGGCTATGAAAGCGATAATTCCAATCCAGACGCCATACCCGCAAGCGTTGGAATCGGCTTGAAGGATGCAATGACCGCTAATGTACCCGCCGTGGAGAATGCAACCAAATACTATTACCGAAAAGAGCTAAAATATTTAAAAAAGTAAAGATTATTATTGGATAATATTTGTAAATAGGTTTGAATATGAAAATACCACGATTAGATCAATAGTGACAATGTAGGTCCGTAGGAACCGGGGCAGCCCCCTCCCCAGCCCCTCTGAAAATGCAAAAAAGGACCCCTTTCCACAAATGCAATTTTGTTCAAACACTACAACATAATTCACATTTAATCTAAGCCGCACTCTTCGGAATTCATCGTTATCGGCATTTGAGGGGCAAGAAATCGCTAAACAAACCAGAAAAAATTGCAACATATTCGCAGTTAAAAAAGCTTTTAATTATTTCGGAATAAACTTTTTCAGTTGAAAAAGGAACGAGAGATCAACGATCCCGGTTTTCCCCTAAAGAAGTAAACAACCAAGAAGATTTGAAATTGGCTCCGGTGAGCCATCATTTCCAGAAACGGTCACTGATTTTTATCAAAGGATTTATTTCAGCTGCCTTGACAATGTGATTTCTGTAATACAACAGCGATTGATCAACGTGTTATGATGTTCTCAGGTCACTGGAATCAGTGTTCCAATTGAAGAAAAATACCCCGTTAACATAAAGGCCATCAATGATGTCTGCAAATTGTTCACGGAAATCAATCCTCGTCGGCTACACGCGGAGCTCGTGCATCTAAAAGTCCATTTGGACAATTATTAAGACAGCCTTACAGACATAATTACATTGTCGGTTGCCCAGAAAAATATTTATACTGAGTGTATCCGTACACTGAAACTGCTTCTGGCTCTGTCGTCAACCAATGCTGCATCTGAGCGACCATTTAGCACCTTACGTCACCTGAAAACATGGCTTCGCACCACGATTGGTCAGTCAAGGCTAAACCATTGCATGGTAATGGCAATACACAAACAAAAGTGTGATGATATATACAGTATATTGACATGATCGCAGATCAGTTCATTGCCTCTATTCCCCAGCGTGCCGTTACATTTTATAAGACATAGTTCTCATGTTTGCTATTTGATCTGTTAATCACATTTGTACCTATCATTATCTCTTATTTGTAAGTACCTAACGAATACTGTTCCAAAATATTATTGTTTTCCTTTATATTAAAGTCATCAAACGTGTTACCGCATAGTATTAAAGTGTGAGATAATCATAAATTTATTTATTTATTGAAATACATTGCCAAAGAGGTGGACCCCTGAAAATGTGTATGTTGCTAACAATGGGCCCACCAAAATTTGTGCCCCCTCATCCGAAATTACATAACTAAGTCTACAATGTGGAAGAAAAAATGAGAATCTGTGTTGAAGTGCTAACACAAATGTTTTATGAACTTTACATTAAACTGGATTAGGAATCATTAATGCAAGGAAATCTATACATCTAAATCATAATTCAGAAGATAAACACACCTTTTAAATACGAAGGGGAGTCAATAGGTAAGCGGAATTGATATGATATAAAGTTGCCATAGAGAAAATCTATACATTTTAATAAACCATAGAAACATCTAATATATTGGTGCAAGTATCAACACTATATCTCTAAGGATAAAATGTTTATATTATTTCTAAAAATCGATGTCAGATTCGGCCCAAAATAAGGTACAATTGAGTATAAAAAAATAGTTTATTGACCTTTATAATATTTCACA
>JAUYWV010111195.1:0-12509 GCA_032274565.1 Nematoplana nigrocapitula
CTGGACGATGATGTTCCTGGCCCCGCCAACATCCCCGACGCTGGGGAAGGCGTGGAGTGAAGAAGAAGAAGAAGAAGGCAAGATGATAGAATGGAGATTGCGCTGTTTGGCCATGTATAACGAATGATTACAAAGAATGACGAATAAAATTGAAGGTTACGAGAGAAAGACCAAAATTATGATTGAATTTTTTGAAAATTTTGTTCAGCATTCAACTCCTAAACTGCTCTGCTGTGCATTGTTTGTCTATGTGCAAAGGAACGAAACTGTGCCCCGGACTTCTTCTATTGCCTGAGTCTTCTGGAAGAAACTGGGGTGTGCGTTGTTCCGGGATCGGGATTTGGTCAGAAACCCAATACTCATCATTTTAGGTAAGTATATTTGTTGTAGCTATTTTTCCTAGCTGTCTCCAGGAGGCAAGTGTTTGTCACTAAAGTATTGGTTCTGCTAACGTGTTATACGCTACGCAAAGTTCACTTCATCGCGTGTGCGTGGCGCAGGGGTTAACACAGTTGTTTCACATGTCGTGCGGGAGGGGGTTCGCGCCCCGGCTGATTCAAACTCGCTGTGCTGCCCGATGGCTTGCCGCATTGACTGTGAAGTCAGTGCTGTATGGCCGTAAGGCAGTTTGACTCGTAGAACGGCGCCACCCTGTACGCAGTACCGGTACAGCCTGCGTTGTTTTTTAATTTCTCCCTTATGCTGCGTTATTTTTGCATTTAGTCCATTACTTTTACGACCTTAAACTCTCGAAAGACAGCAAAAGCAACCTGATCATGCACCATTAGGGCGCAGCAGGCTATGAAAGCAGAACTACAGTGAGCGCGGTAGAGCGCACTTACCTAAAAAAACTACCAGTCTGATAAAATCTGTGTTTCTGATTCCGAAATAGCAAAGCACTTTTTTATATGGCCAACAGAAACAGATACATTATGCGCTAACGACGCTGGTATTTTACCATATTTACAGGCGCTTATAAGGATGTAGTCAAGAAATTAAGAGAGGAAAGTAGTTTTAAGTTATCTTGGGGTTACTGGAGGTTGTTCGGTTCACACAAAAGCCAACGCAAACCGAATTACATTCACTTCAGATATTCCAGAACTAAAGTAAACTCGGCAGAAGCCGTTTTTGGAGAGTGCTCCCTCCAAAATGATAAAGAAATATACTGTACGGTTTAAATTTATTTTGAATAATTTCGACCCTTGTTACAGCACTATAATTTGATTTGATTTTATTGATTTTTCAATGCGCGAAAAAAACTGCCGCTTTGTAGGGAAAGGCTTATTGCTGGTCAAGGTCTCCAGTTTCAAAATCCCAAAGAAGAACAATTCACACTCTGACTATTCCTTGACTGATTGTTTCCGCATTTTACAAAATGTAAATCAAATCTTAGTCTGAGTAATTTTCGGTTTGTCGGCGTTATTATTTTCAAAATGGGCTGTACCAGCACTGCTATACGCCACTAGCCTCGGGAAGGAATATTAAAGTCCACTGCGGGGTGCTACTTCTGGTTTTCACGGTCAGTTTAGTCCAAGTGTCAGTGAATTTAATTCAGAGCACACACTGAGTTTTAGTCCAATAGCAGTTGTCACGGTAAACTTATACTGTATACAGGCGGAGTACATTCAACACAGATACTTGTATCCTAAGCATACTGTACTTCGTTGACCTTGTACAAACTCATGCTTGATGTCATGCCAGGATGTAATGCATACATGACTACATTGTTAAACCAACCACCTTTCATATACAGAGTCGATGGTAATTGCACAGGTTCTATATATGTATTTTGTTTGATTGCAGGATGACAATCCTTCCGCCGGTTGACAAGATGAAAATCGTGACGGAAAAAATTCGTGACTTTCATAGTTTTTTTCTGAACAAGTACGGCTAATTTTCTGGTCGCACGTGGTGCAAAACAAGAGTCACCTGGTCGTCTATACTCGCCGAGCAAATTAATATTTTTGATTTATTTGATGACTTGTTGTGTTTTATGGTTTGTTTTAGTCATCCTCATCCATTGTATACATTAGTCTTAATTTATTTGACTTTTCCTGTTTTGCTATATTTGAAGTGTAGTTTGATTCATTTGGACATTTTTACTGTACAAATATTGCTTTACAGTCAATAAAACATCGTTTTTGAAAACAAGATTCTCTGTCTTTTCATATCTTGCGTGTATTTAGAATGTGTGCAAGTTTGTTTGCCTCATATTGTGTCATTTCAGTTAGAAAAATCCGAGTTTATTCTGAATGTTTCCTTTGTTTTTTTATACTATCAGCTTAAAGTTTTGAGCTTTTTGAAGACTTCGTGTAATGATGGTTTATTTCGTTGTTGTTTTTTCAAGGACATTTACACCTTAAGTTGGTCAAATTGAGAATTTTTCAGATAAAATTGAGAATTTTCAGCTTAAAATGAGAAATATTCAGATGAAGTTGAGATGTATTGAGGTCAGAATGAGAATAGGTAATCATGTGCTTTATGGTATAATTATATAAATGTTTATCATTATCTGCAGCGCTTATAGCTTTCTATTCCCGAGAGTACATAGTGTTCGAACCCGAGTTCACAATGTCCAACACAACATACCATTTTTTGCGGCTGCTTTAAATATGGACGACATGGCAGTTGGGGCATGATTCTCAAATTGATTAATTCATGACATGAAACACTATCTGCTTGACACGCTTATCCTGTTTTGTTGTTCATTATGTTGCACTTATATTCATTGAGAATAACGTAATTGTTTGATTAAAAATCTATTTCATTTATCCCATTTTGATCGGAATACTTCTCATTTTCACTCAAAAATCATCAATTTGTATATAGTTCCATGGGGCGCGATTCTGTGCCACCCTGTATAACCATTTAACTTTGAAACTCACCGCTGTATTCTAACTGACTAATCGTCTGTTGCTATATTACACACTCAGTAAATATGCCACCTCGTAGCAACATCAGCAATAAAATGACAATTGTAGAGAAAGCGGAAAGAATGGATGATTTTGTAGCACTGGCATCTGATATGGGATTAAAAAAGGTCTACAGCCTATACAGTATGATACTCAAGAATGGAAGAGTTGAAAATTTGCCACAAGGAGGAAGAAGGCATTTATAATTATGTTTCTAATACACGCACACATGACATGTTACACCCAGATTATGAAGATACTAGAGATACTTGAGATACATAGGTTACCGAAGTTTGTTAAACTTGTAAAACAGTATAGAACTTTTAGTGAATGCAAATATTTGACTTATTCCATGCTCAACATATACATTGCATTGCAAAAAAGGGAATTTTTGCCGACTGATCTCAGTAGACAGTCAATCTTATCGCCTCACTTCAAATTTAAACTATCCAATTAGGTAGAACTTAGGTCTGGCTTGACAATTGCACAGGTGACTCGCAGGTGTCTGTACTTTAGCGGGGTCACCAATGCGTCATACAGTATGTCTGAATACATTCCGGCTTTGTTAACATAAAAATAAAATCGTGTCTATACTGAGAACAGCCAGCAGGAATTAGGAATTCCATTTTTTGCAATGCAGTGTATAATACGTATTACATACTGCTACTAAATTGTTTAATGTATTGTATATAAGTTAAAAGTCTTCATAAGATGGCCAAAGACACACAAATAAAGCAAATATCATATTAATTACAAATCGCAGCGAGTACTTTCAAACTAGAGTTGGTGTTAGCCAAGGATGCATACTCTCCCCAGAACTCTTTAACCTATTCTTGGAGGAGCTCATGCACCGCACACTGGATGGATTTGAAGGGGAGGTAACAATAAGTGGACGAAATATTAATAAGCTTCTTTTTTACAAATGACATAGACTTGATTGCGAGAAATATCACAAATCTAAAGGATCTGACCAATAGACTTGATTTAATAACACGCAAATTTGGGATGAAAATTAGCGCGGAGAAAAGCAAGCACTTGGTAACTGGCAACCCAGAAAATATTGAGGTGGATGAAGTACAAGTGACTGCTACTTGTTTTCACCATTGCATCTTGGTTCGCATATAGCCTTGCTGAAAATCTCACAAGTCATTGGAAAAATTCGCCATGTCTATTTCTTTGGATTTATCGGTGCTTATCAGTCGTTGAAAAGATTAAGAACAGCGCGATATGTGTTTGTAACCCTTCTAATTGCATACCTGATACAAAGTAGATGGGATCTAACTCTGATTCATCTATATGTCATCAGGAATACTCAAACTGATGTTTTAGAGGTAAATTTTGAATTCGTCGAGTTTTTTTTAACAGAATCTTCTTTGAAACCTTTCAAATCTTTAACAGACAAACATGAATATGTACAGAACCAACCTTCAACCTCTTTTCGTTGTCAAACAATTGCCTTACATTTAAGAAATAATTATATTTCAAACCCTTTGCCGAATCAGTCACAACTGGGATGTCAATTTCACTATGGCAAGTCTGTCACTGAAGTCTTTAGGTTTCTGTTGGCTTTCATCTCCTCACTCATTTTGCTCGTTGAGTGATTTGCACGTTCTTCTTGCCTCCGACGGCGCTGTGGTTGTTTCGAAAGGAACAGGGAATATGCTGGGTACTGCACAAGGTTTCAGTGGTCGCTTTGCCTGGATCCTCTCTATATTGCTTGCAATCCTCTCTTTCCCCGACGAAGTCACTTTCGACGAATGTTTTGAACGAAGTTGACTATTTGTTTTGGAGTGCGCTGCAGGCAATCACTTCTACTTTAATTTCTCGTCGTTTAAAAATCTGAACAGGTTCACAAATTCCACGGATTCAAATGCGTCCAGATCCTGGCACACGTTGAATCCATCTTGAACAAATGCGTCCAGATCCTGGCACACGTTCAATCCATCTTGAACAAATGCGTCCAGATCCTGGCACACGTTGAATCCATCTTGAACAAATGCGTCCAGATCCTGGCACACGTTGAATCCATCTTGAAGGAGTCTGATGATAATACAGTAAATTAGCATAGAATTCAGGCCCTCGCGTTGTGATGCGTCGTTAGTCAGCAAGGCCTTCCAAAAGATTGCCGAATCTCAAATTTCTCTTCTAAGTAACAGAATGCTTGACGACGGCTTGAGAATTTTATTTCCTTTGAGAGGTATTTTAGTTTTTCACATCCGTTAACTCTCTCCTCCCTCCTCGCACCCGAACAAAAATTACATTGGAATATTTTTGTGGACCTCATGTAGGTGACATGAAGAATGAATCGAGGAAGTACTTTTCCCGCGGAAGGGGGTGCTGCTATGGTAGCGTCTCGACATTCCAACCTCAAGTTGAAAGGGATTGAACGGAGCTATGTCCTCAGAGGACAGAAAATATTGAACCCGTAAGTATCTGGTATATCATTAGATTTAATAACCATTATTATGTATAGTGCTGTCCCGTGAACAGAATTGCATTTAAAAACTGAATTCGGTATAAGGACGTTTTTTGATATCAAAATTAATAACGCCGAAATTGTAAGTCGAAATTTGTTTAATAAAGTAATTATGAAGTTTAATATGGAATATACACTGACTAAAATATATTAAGTCAACTGCAAAGTCCGACACACCTTCAAAATTAATAGAATTGTTAGCAGTGTGAAACGTTGAATGCCAGGGACTCTATATAAATTGTTTTAATATCTCACGGCATCTGTATTTCGAAAATGCTTTTAAAACTTAATTTTTCAAATTCAAACTCCTGTGAGGACAGTTTACGATGTAATAGATCAGTCACACCTGCCTTACAGCGAGTATACAGTACATACCTACGCGTATATTCATAAAAATAAAGAGCAGAGGTGTGTCAGTTTTCTTTTGTTTAATTAGCCCTGACAATTGATAAGTAATTATTCTGTGTATTTCTTTCTCATTATGCAAAGTGATCATACTAGAATAATTAACGATATCAACAAATAAGTATTTGTAAGATTTAAGTATAATTATATGATTTAATAAAATATGAACTGAAGTCCTATGAATAAGAGTAATTATTTTGAGAATTATTTCAGTCACCCTTAATTATCGCATAGACATTCTTTATATTATACAGGATGAACCACTTTAAGGTTCCGAAATAAATGAAATTGAACTAAATTTTCGTAACATATAGTAGCACATCTAAGACTTTTTCAAACCTAATAATACTCAATAATGAATAATACATTCATTCAAAATTTTAAAATATATGCGCTGTAAATTTTTTCACAGAACACCTAATGTTAAGATACGTGAGCAAATTCTGTTGAAGAGAGAGCGCAGCGCGTTCTGCTGTTTGGTTCGAGTGGACAAAGAGCGTAACTGCGGTTCAGAGCAAATTTCGGGCAAGATGGAGCGCCACCTCACTGGAGTCGAAAGGTGCGTCAGTTGCTGGATGACCAATTTCCTGAAAGGTGGATCGGTCGTGGATCGCGCAACATGCCGTGGCCGTCTCGGTCGCCTGACCTCCTTGCGTCTTTTTCCTGTAGCGATTTCTCTGAAGTCCAAAGTGTACATTACTCGTGTTACCAATCTGAATGACATCAAATCAAAGATTCTGAGCGCGTTCAACGATATCACTTTGGAAATGCTTAACAAAATAATTCTGGAGTACAAAGAGAGTCTCCAGAAACGTCGAGGTCTACAGCTAGACTGTTTGTTAATATTAATTGCCAAAACTTTGTTATAATAAATTCGAGACATGGTTTTATTTGATAATAAAATTTTGTCGGAATTCATTCATTTTTGTAAAAGTTATTGAAGATTAAAATCGGAACCTTGAGGTGGTCCACCTTGTGTAGACAGTATATAAGAGCACATGTTAGAATGTACTGTATTTTATGCAGAAAACCTAGGTGTCATAGAAGTCACATAGAATTTCCTGGAATTCACTTACTGCCTATTACTTGAAGCCTTAAATGTACATAAATGTTTTAGAACGATTTAGGTAAGGCGACAGATTTTTTGTTATATACGGTGTGTTTTTATGCCTTTGTTGATTTTTCTTCGAATAAATCGATCACATGGTTTGTCTGTCTGTTAGAACAGAAATTCTAAAGTAAAAACAGCATTGACAGACATAGTTTCCGCATTAAGCGGAATTTTACTGGCACACTGGCGTTCTTTTTGTATATTTGAGAAATCGTGCAAATTCCCATACTAAGTGCACTCATATCTGTTCTGGTTTTATTACTCAAATGGCCATTTGATTATGATGTGTTTAATTATAGACGAGGACAACCTTTTCGAAAATGCCCACGGTGATGAACAGCGCCTTGTAGAGCTTACTTGTTTGGGTTATGATCAAATGTAGTAGTATATTTGTTAGCTTGACCGAAGGCTGCGTTCCTATGTATAGTGTTTCAACGAATTATTGGTCTGTATATATGAATCCATTTGTCACTTAATATTTGTTTGAGTATACTCCTGTATACATATTCTGGGTGCAGCCATACTATGTGGATGAGATAATGAAAACAGAATTATAATATTTTTAAAGAAAATCTCCCTTTTTAGTAGTCTAAGGGATTACAGTCTTGGCACAAGTTCAGTGAGGCAGATTGTGCCAGCTAGTTTTGTTGTGCGATATATTCCCATCATACATTGGTCACCTGACCGATAGTCTCCAAAAGAACATTCACTTACTAGGCATCCGAATTGACTCGCAGTGAGGCGGCATGACATGGCATGATGAATTCTGGAAATAGTTCGTGCATGTCGATTTCAGAGAATCTTCAACGTTTTGCTTTTCATTCGGTGAAGTAGATTTTTGGACATTCGAAATTATCAGTGCTATGAGCCCGACACGCAAATATAGCTTTCTGGAATAAGCACGCAAGGACGGAAATCGTTCTAATTTATCTGCATATTTGAAGTTTAAGACGCTACAGGTGAGGTGCGCTATGGGTTCTCTCTTCTGGAACGGTTATAAATTGTCAAATCATTGATTTCGTGCTTCTACCCGTTCAGTGAGGAGATATTATTTAGTGCTGGTGTATATCATTGCAGTTTAGTGTTAGTTAGAGCATCTCGCCATATATACCGTTACGATTGAGTATACGCTTTGCCCCAATTTTAGTTTTTTATGACGAGCCTGCGGGCTCACTTCTTTCACAGACCATTGATGTTGTCACTAAGTGCAGAATGTTTAAAAATCGCTTTATAATCGATAGCGTAGCATTAGATACCATATATTATATGCTCTCCACTAGCTGGGGTACCCGGCTTCGCTCGGGGGATACATAGGGCAATAAAATATCAGGAAACAACCAATTTCAAAAGTAAATAATTTATTCCGATGATTCAGTAGGAAAAAGCAGAGAAGAGAATTATGTTGGGAAATACTTTCTTTGGATCAAATCGGGGTCAACCCAAGTGGGGCTAATGGGCTTAAAACCTGCCTAGTCATAAGTAAACCACAGCAGAAGTGACCTTTTGAAATGTATCTAATTTTACTTAGAAATTACGAGATATACTACTCTCAAATTTATTAGTAGTAAAATAAAACCGTAAGATGTTTTAAAATATCGCATGTGTTTTCCCTGGTTTTAAATATTGAAATTTCTCTTTTTATTATAAAATAGTTTATGAAAATTAAAAAAATGTATTTTAAACCAGGTTAAAACATCCGCAGAAACCTGCTGATTCCAAATCTGCCCTTAGGTTTTGCTGTGGGATCAACCGTTCAAAATTGATGCCCAGACACACACAGACAGACAACTCTACTTTATATATACAGAAATGCTACAATATGTACAATCATAAGTAGTTCCGGAATTCGCAAGTCGTAAGTGTTCCCCTTTTACGTCAGTCGAAAGCATAGCTGAAAAATCGATTAACTGAAAAAGGAAATCATTTGAGATAAATAATTTCAACTATTATTTCTGAGAGAAACAGTATATCTCATCGCACCTCAAGTGTATTGTCTCAAAAGTCCCGCATTATAGGAAAACACTCAGAAGATATTTCATTAATACGGAAATATAGAAAATGTTTAACTAATATAATGAACGAAGTTTTAAGATCAAAAGGGGAGCTAGAATAGAACTGTCCAACATTTTATTTTATGTTTCTCATCAACAGGCAAAAATGATAAACGTACGATCGACTTTTAAAAAAATCATAAGCAATTAATTTTTAATTAAAACAAAGTAAGCACATGAAACGTGCCCTTACAAACAAAAGTGTTTCGTGTTTTCCTAACAGTTTTCATTATATAGTGTAAAATTTCCGGTTGTTTTGTGTTAATTAGTTATAATTGTTTATGCAATTATATGTGACAGTAAATCAATGTATTAATAACTGTTTTTCCTATGGTGCGACATTTTTAAGGACCTTTTTATCTAAAAAAAAATAGTCAAACGTTTTCCAAACATACCTATAAAGGAATTCAACGCCATGGCGAGTAGAATGAGTGAAATCTGAAATGTTAAAAGATAGGCTTTACCTTTTCACTCAACAAGTATTTTTCGTCATAGATCTACATTTATACAGGAACGGCAAGGTTTTGATATATAAGGATAATACGTTAGCGTTCGAATACTCTAGCTTGCTACAATTAGCGGTGTGTTATTAAAACGAAGTAAACAAACGGTTTAAAATGTCTCATTTAAGCATTCCGGAGATCTTATTGTCTTTGCTATAGTAATATTTTCTGCCAAAATGTGAGTAGCTCTTGATATTGTTTTAATGTTATCTGTTAGGAGGTTCTAGCGAAGTGCAGTGTACATACTGGACATATGGTTTATTTCAATGAATTTGTACTTGTTTTATCTTAAGGATTCTTTAGAGTTTAGACGGAGACTGAATATAGGATATTCCGAGGGTTAACCCTATCCATTCTTTTTCTGTCGGCTTCAGAAACAGTACCCCCACTCAATTTTGAGTTATTTAGAAAAAGCATTATTATGTAATAATGAGCATATGGATTTAAATGTACATACGAGTTTGCTACGCATTGCTTCAATTTCCACACATTATTCATCAATTCAGAATCCGGTCTGGTGTGGACGAGGATGTAGACGAGGAGACTTGGTTGAAGCTTGTCCGTGGTCAAACCGAGGACCTGCTTCCCCTAGCCTCCAATGAAATTCGCATCTTTCTCAGCTCAACTTTCTCCGACTTCAAGGTGGGTGTGCGTTGTGCCAATACTCACTGTCATCTGCTCAGTGCTACAGAGAATTGGGGAAACATGCAGGTTACTGACCGTTTTTATGTGCTGTACAGAGTAGATCTATGGAGTAGATGGATACAGTTTGCCTACACTGTGGCTATGTACTAAAATTATAGTGACATTGAGCAGCTAGAGAAGGGAGAGAAAGGGTAGTGGGTGAAAGTCAAACCCATAGAAATCTGATTCCGCGGCACAGCTATTTTAATAGCTTAATAGATTAAAATAGCTGTGCCGCGGAATCCGATTTCTATGGTCAAACCTCTTATATCTAAATGTAGCGCTCAGCCGGTCATTATTTTTCCACGCTTTAATCCCACCCTGGCTGCGGCTCTCTTATTCGTGCTATTGTTTCGACTGTTGTAATCTTCGGTTAAAGGGACGCGCTAGCGCTCTGACCACCGTATGAAGTCCCAGGGAATGCAGCTTTTTGCCTGCCGAAGCAGAACACCCCCGCCACCAGAAGGCGGCTGCATGTGGTCTCTCTTTCTCTCTCTCTCTCTCTCTCTATCTATCTATCTATCTATCTCTCTCTATCTCTCTCTCTCTCTTCCTCTCTCTCTCTTCCTCTCTCTTTCTCTCTCTCTCTATCTCCATCTCTCTCTCTCTCTCTCTCTTCCTCTCTCTCTCTCTTCCTCTCTATCTTTCTCTCCCTCTCTTTCTCTCTGTCTCTTGCTTGTGTGCTACAACTCTCTCACCTTGAATTTCTTGTATCAAGACCTCCTCCACCTCATGCTTAACTGCCAGGACTCTCGAACTACCTCAATTCGCACACGGTTGACACTTGCAAAGGAATTCGGACTCTTCTTGTGCTACATTAGTAGCTAATCTAAACTCTTTCACTACCACTCTAAATGAGTTTCCGCGAATACTTCAAACAGAAGGTTAACTGAGCCATTGATCGGTGGTATTCAGCGTATCGCGCTGGTGCTGGGATGTGCACACAGAAGCCACATTTCTTCCTACACAATTTATTCCTCATATTGCGGTCTGTTGTGTTACAGATTTATTCCTCAGTCTAACTGAACAGGTATTTTTTGGAAATAATATATTATCAATATTTATAATTGCTTCTACATTAATCCCAGTGTAAGTCAACATTTTTTCTCTTTGCCTGCTTAGACAACACGCAAGTTTGCTTGTATTCTTTTTTGCAATAGGGGAGGAACTTTTTTATTTTTTAGACTTACTTTAGCTTTTACACATTATTTATTTCGACGAATATTACTAATCTACGGTATTTGCAAGTAGTTTGATTGTTAGAGCAGAAGAACTAATGTGTCTAGATATGAACATTAGAATCCGAGATACTGTATACTCGCAACTTGCAACAAGTACTATTTTAAGATTCCGTCTTCTCTGTTGTAGGTTGAGCGCAACTACCTCGTCCAACATGCCTTTCCCCAGGCCAAGGAGATCTGCACGGCAAGCGGACTCGACTTTCGCGTGTGCGATATGCGCTGGGGGGTGACAGACAGCGCCGTCAATGAGCATCTGGTCGAACGACTGTGTCTCCAGGAGATCGATAACTGTCGACGCCTCTCCGTCGGGCCATTTTTTGTTGTGAGTTAATTGTTCGTGTCATTATGCACCATATAAAATGTATTTATTGATACATGGATTTGAAAATATCAACCAAACACATTGATCCTCGAAGTATGTATATATGAGTTTTTCAGCGAACCACAGACGAGAAATACAATAAGTATGGAGAAATTTTCGAGAAGCTTTTTATCACTATTCTGAGCAGCTGGTCCGTTCAGCCGCCTTCTCGGGGCGGGAGTACCCTATTCCGACAGGCAAAGTGTTGCATTCCCTGACACATATGGTTTTTATCTCTCGAAGAGTCTCCTCTATATGTATTTCTTTCTTTCTTTTATCCCTCTTTCCTCCTAGACGTCGCTAACGCGTCCCTTTGACCGAGAATTATTCAACTCTAAGGGGAACAAATGTGGTTGAAGAATTACGCTTTTTGGATCTTTTTGTTTTAATCTTTTTAGTTAGAAAGAGTGAAATAGAAAAATTAAAATGCCTATCATTCATTGGTTATTGTTTTATCCACCGAAAAACGGATGCTCACGAACCTGTGTTCTCATGGAAATTACCACAATGCGAAAAGATATTTCATGCAGTTGTTCACCATTGTTTTCCTGCTGCACTGTCGAACACAACACAACAACACCCGAGATATATTATACGATGTAGAATTATAACCTAACATTCATTCATTCATTCATTCATCATCATAGACAGCAATTGTCCTTGGATGCACAACACTTGACACACACGACCGCCACCGAACTCGATCCATTGCTGTTCTTGTTGCCACATTCGCCGATTTGCCCGTCCAAGTCTCCACGTCTGCCA
>JAUYWV010111206.1:0-12503 GCA_032274565.1 Nematoplana nigrocapitula
TTCTGTAGCATTCATATTGCAACGTCTTAATGATTCCACTAAGAAATAAAGCTTGTCTTTTGTACACTCCATTGTTGCAATAAACGATTATAATATTTTAAAACTGTGAATGAACAGTGAACAGCGAATGATAGTTTATTACTTAAATCAATATTTTATATTTCAGATATTTCTCTATGGATTTCAATTTACTGGCAGCCATAGATATTTAAATTTAAATTTCATGATATCGACCATAAACTGTAGTACAAATCAATAGAAAGCATACAAAGCGTAGAAGCGATGAAGGCATAAAAAGCGATGTTGGATTTACTATTGTGAAGTGGACAGCCGGCCGTTTTTTATGATACAGCCTATATTATAAAATGGATGCAGGTGCAAGTACCAGAGGAATGGAAGATAAGCTTGACTGTAGGGAAATGTGTTGAAAATCTGCATAGATATAGAGATTTGTGGAAGTCCATGGTCACCTACGTCTTTAAAGGACACGGCGCATAGATAGATAGATAATAAAATGTCAAGTCATGAAGTTATGCAAATTTTGACAAAATGCGAAATCATCTTTAGTGTAGATTAATTTTTCTAGCACATTGATTTCAACGAATTATGTCTAGACCATAAACTCTGAGTGATAAGTTTTCAACACTTCTAGCTACAGTATACAGTAGATCCACACTCAGGCGCTGTTTATAAAGCTTTCCACTGATGTCCGCTTATTGTGTTGTAAATCATCGTTTGCGCTAACAGTTTAGATGCTATTAAAGATGTCCATGACACATGAGGGTATAAATGTTGACTGCCTGCCGGAGATGTTATGTAACACGTAGTGTCAATGGACGCCGTCATGAATTTGTACAGTATAAGGGACCGATGCAGGAGTTTGCTTGATTTAGGTTCGTGTGTTTGCGACAAAGACATTAACAATATAGCTTATTATTAAAATCTATGGTTTGCGATTGGTGACTGGTTTGAGATATTTACAGTATAGCTGTGTGACAGGTTGGTGTCGACTCGACTTCCATAACTAAATGAACAGAATGACATAACTTGACTGGCAAGAGACTTGCAAAAGAAGAAACAAACGTTAAAGGTCCGTTTACATCCGCCGTGTAGAAACTGAAGAACATGTAGTACACATTCCTACATTTTCAATTCTGAAGCATTTCTCATGGTTCCTTTCCGGCTTCGGTGTGCTGTTGTTAGTTGTTACGTTAAAATGCGCCCAAAAGTCTAAGAAAATATATAACAAAATTTCTGCAGGATTTCGGCAACGTTATAATTTCTCGAATTGTAGAGAGCATTTTCCGTGTCGATTCAAGCAAGCTGTGAAGGGGACCTGTTTAACAACAGAAAGCATTCATGAAACTCACTTAGGATAGCCTGACCTCACCCAATTGCTACAACAAGTGTCTGTATGACTGCTGACTTGACACAACGAAAAAATTGAAAACGAACAGGAATTAGAGATTAATAGATTTTTTATGTTGAAATTTAGATTTTTTACAAGACAATATTAATCTATTAGGAAGAATTATTAGGAAATTTGGGGTTATTATATCTGAAATCAGTTTAGCATATAAACTTTTGTTCCACGTCGCTGTCTCCCATCGTCTATTCTGTGCTTTAGGAACTAAGTTCTACCGAATCTTGTGTTTAATAGGCCTTGTCTTATCGCCTGTCTGTAAGCACATAAACCGTAGAGTGATACCCTAGAATGATCTGTCGGAATGCATTTCTAAATGCCAGCTGACGTTCTATCCCCTTTAGTTCCAAACTGGAATGCAGCATTTCAAGACGCTTGACTATCATGTTTCCTTGCCAGGTCAATGCTATAGTTTTCTTTGCACACATACAGTTGACTGGATCTACCTTCACTATATATACAGATTCAGTCATCCACCGCCGTCACTGCTGCGGTGGTGTTTTCTGAAACAATTCTTGTTTATTTATTTCTCTATTTAGGGGCACTTTATTTTCTAATAGTTTGATACATTTATCCACCACAAACTAATAGAATGTTAAAGATTTAAGTTTCAAATTTTATATTTAAACTGCAGAAATATTATATTCACAATGTCTTTTCATTTCTCTTCCTCAATCTACCTACAAAACCATATTAGGGATATTTCCGGACTTTATAGAAATCCTTTACAGCAGCACTGTCATGTAGACATAACTATATATGTAGTGATCTGTCGCGATGTCCTTCTGTACGCTTATAACTCGAGAACGGAACACGACAGAGGGTTGCAAAGGGTCTCAAACGAACCGTCGTTTCACTGGGAGTATCCTCCTCCTCCTCCTCTGAATCAGGTGGCGCGTATTCGCGCTGCTGTGTTCGACACGAGAGCACGCCATCCTTGTCTATTGGCCGCCAGGTGATCTGCAGCTGCGAGACCCTGCCCAGTCCATTCCTTTATGTCCTGGAACCATGATATTTCCGGTCTCCCTCGGCGACGTCTACTATCCATGGTTCCCTCAATTATACTTTTTTCCAGTTTGCCTTTCCGCATAGGAGTATCATAGGCTCATTTAAAGTGCACAATTAATAAAAAATGTATTTAAAACCAGGTAAAACATGCGATATTAAAAAACTACTACTGTTTTATTTTACTACTAGTAAATTTCAGACTAGTATATTTCGGGATTTATAAGCAAAATTGAGGTCATTTCTACTGTGGTTTTAAGCCCATTAGCCCCCCTTGGGATGACCCCGATTTGATTCAAAGAAAGCATTTTCCTACTGAATCATTATAATATTTTTTTACTTGAAAGTCTGGTTGTTTCCTGATATGTCATTGCCTTAAGTATCCCCCGAGCGAAGCCGGATACCTCCGCTAGTATACAATATAACAGATAATATATGCAATTCCTTCATAATAAATGTTATCAATAAACCGTATATATATTCTGAACAAAACTGCTGGGTCAACCATGCAGGGTTAGGAGAGTAGTAGTTGCTCCATGCAGTTTCGCTTGCGCTTGCTCTCCTCTTTCTTTCTCTCGTCTGGATGACGGGAGGCTGACGCGTCCCCTTGGCCGCTATCAATTCTTTTCGTATATTTAATATTTAGGATAACTGTATCAAATCGCTGAAAGAATTGAGGTGATGTCAGCCTTCTATTCACAACGCGCACGCTTCTCGTTACAGTTTATGTTAATTTTCGAAATAAGATTTTTTTCTATATAAAAATTTCGCATTTTTATATTTCGTTTTTATTATTTCGTAATTATTTTTTGTAAAGAATTTTACGTGAAGTATTTTTCATAAATATTTTTTTCTAAAAATATTATTGTAATTTCAAAATATTACTTAAAAAATAAAATTTAATTACGAAAATTTATTTTCGAAAAAACCTTACGAACAAAAATGTTTTCTTTAATATACGAATTTTCACTACACATTCTTCTCGTTAGCGTCTTGCTATATACATCAAAGACTTTCGATCACTAAAAATGTATGATAATGAAAACGCACGCCTCTCGAATTTGATATAGTTCATATACGGCAAAAATATATTACAAGGAAATGGCAAGCTGTATTACACACAAATAGAAAATGCTTTGAGGCCTTTCATTCCTTTCATTCAATTTCGTGTACAAAATGTGGGAAAACCGGACACTGGGCAAAAGTATGTAGATCGACAACGAAAGCAATTTCCAATAGCGCAGCTTCTACTCTGGCTACTCTGTCTACTTCGACGGAATTCACACAACATTCCACCACGTATGTAAGTTTGGGAAATGTTGAATTCAAAGCCCTCGTCGATACCGGAAGCTCAAAGTCTTTTATCAGCAAAGCGGTGACTGACAAACTCTGTCAGTCTGACTGTTTTACCTACTGTGCAGAGTGTAACGATGGCCGATTCGTCGTATTCTACTGTCTCACACGGCTATTCCATTGAGGATATTACATTGAATAATCAAACTTATAAAAGGACAAAGATGCTTGTAATGCCAAAACTATGCGAGAGCATTATTATTGGATGAGACTTTCTGAAACAACACGAAAGCCTGGAATTCGAATTTAGCGGGAACAAGCCTCCACTGAGCATTACTTGCGGCCTATCACCAGCGAATTTACCACCTCCTAGCCTGTTCCTCCACCTGACTCCCGACTGTAAACCAATTGCCACCTAGTCAAGATGCTACAGTCAAGCTGATAAGTGTTTCATCGACAATGAAGTCAAACGTTTTCTATCTGACGGAATAATCGAGCCGAGCCAGTCACCATGGCGTGATCAAGTTTTAGTGACTACCAACGAGCGTCACAAAAAGCGTATGGTAGTGAACTACTCTCAAACCATCAATCGCTTCACTCTGCTTGATGCATATCCATTACCGAACATGAGGGAGCTGGTGAACAAAGTTGCTGGTTATCGATACTACAGTACTTACGATTTAAGAAGTGCCTACCATCAGGTCGCCATCTCGGAAAACGACAAACCTTATACTGCATTCGAGGCCAACGGTGCACTATACTAATTTCGACACATTCCTTTCGGGGTAACCAACGCAGTCGCCCAGTTTCAACGAACAATGTACAACTTTATTCGGGAAAATAAATTAACCGATACTTTCGTATATATCGACAATGTACTCATCAGTGGAAAAACCCAAACTGAACACGACACAAATCTCTCCAACTTTTTGGTTGCTGCACAGAAGTACGGTTTTACATTTAACGATAAAAAACAATAAAATCAACTACTTCGATTTATTTCTTTGGTCACCTGATATCTGACGGAGAAATTACTCCAGATCCGGAACGCCTGCAACAGCTACGGGACTTACCAGCACCTCATGACACGTCCTCTCTCCGTCGTACCCTGGGATTATTTTCGTACTACTCCCAGTGGATTTCCCACTTTTCTGACAAAGTCCGCCCGCTTATTGATGTCAAAGTTTTCCCGCTCAGCTTTTCGGCCATTGATGCATTCAACAATATGAAGAAGGAAATTGAGAAAGCTGCGCTGCACTATGTGGACGAAAATATTCCCCTTGTTGTCGAAACCGATGCTTGTCAATTCGCAATTGCCGCTTCTTTAAATCACTCTGGGAAACCAGTTGCTTTCTGTTCACGTGCTCTCACCAAAGGAGAAAAGAGACATTCATCTATTGAAAAGGAGGCGTACGCAATTGTAGAGGCGATAAGAAAATGGAAGCACTACCTCCTCGGGAAAGAATTTCAAGCTGGTGACTGATCAGCGTTCTGTTTCGTTTATGTTCGATAACAGGCAAGCTGGGAAAATTAAAAACGACAAAATAATGAGATGGCGGATAGAACTTTAAAAATTATGATTACGAAATTATCTACCGTCCAGGAGCTCAAAACGTGCCAGCTGATACCCTCTCCAGAATTAACTGTTATGCAATTCCAGATCCGGCCAGAGACTTCTCCCTACCACGGCTCCATGAAGCCCTGTGCAATCCTGGCATAACTCGCCTGCTTCATTACGTGCGTGTGAAAAATCTTTCCTTTTCGGTCGATGATGTCAAGAGGGTTTGTAATAATTGCAGACGTGTGCCGAGTTGAAGCCCAGTTTCCACAAGTATCCACTAACTAATCTCATAAAAACTACGCAACCGTTTGAGAGGATCAGTATCGATTTTTAAAGGGCCTTTGCCTTTTTCAAGTCGAAATACGTATTTGTTGACAATCGTCGATGAATATTCACGTTTTCCCATGGGCTATATATGCTCTGACTTATCTGCCAAAACAGTCATCAGTCGTCTTGCTGATGTCTTTTCTTTGTTTGGAACCCCAGCTTACGTCCATTCTGACAGAGGGAGCAGCTTTATGTCGGAAGAGTTGAAGAAATTCCTCAATTGCCACGGTATCGCTACTAGCCGGACAACTTCGTACCACCCCACAGGAACAGCCAATGCGAACGCTACAACGGTATTATCTGGAAGTCTGTAACGTTGGCTCTAAAATCAAGAAATCTCCCGAGTCCACAATGGGAGCCTGTTCTACCCGATGCCCTGCATTCAAATCGATTCCCTCCTATTTACTTCTACGAACTCCACAACTCACGAGCGACTATTAAACTATCAACGACGATCTACGGACGGGTCCTCTCTGCCAAGTTGGTTGGCTAATCCTGGAACGGTACTAATAAGGAGATATGTACGACATAGTAAACATGACCGATTAGTCGACCCTGTTGAGTTAATTGAGGCCAACCCTCATTATGCTCACGTCAAATTGCCAGACGGCAGGGAGACGGCAGTATACGTCCGAGATTTGGCACATATGGAGCATGTCATTAGTACTACGGAGTCACCACTTATTGAGGAGGCTGAGGATCGTGATGCAAGCTCCGAGGCAGAGGAACTTCCACATCTTCGACGATCGAACCGCCTGAGGAAAATCCCTGGCATATTTATATACGAGAAGTAATTTCTTTGTGTACATTTTAACGTTAACTGTGTTGTTTTCTTGTTCGCTAGGGAGAATGTTGTATATTTGGTTCCAGGCGATCTATCGGTGACGAATCGATAGGTCGTTCACTCGCTTGATTACCGCTAACTTGCTAGATTATCCCTCACTGGCTTGCTATTTGTAGCATTGTGGCATCGGTTGTGTGTCAAATGCCATGCTTCGTTCTTGTTGATTAAAGCTTCCGTTACGGCAAGCTTTGTTTTCAGTTCACCTAGCAACGAAGGTAGGTCAACTAATCAGAGCGTAGTACGTCATCAACTAGGTCAAGGTCAAGGTCACTTCAAGGTCAGGCATGTGCTATAGCCGCATAAAGTTATCATGTCAACCGCCAATCAGAGCGTAGTTCGCCATAATTAGGTCAAGGTCACGGTCATTTTTTTCAATTTCTTCCTACGGGGAGACGTAGGAAAATGTTTAAAATGTTAAAATTCTACATTTTTAAAAATACAAGTTTTTATATCACTGAATCATATGATCCGACATATCGTTCGAAGGTATGGACGAGACAAATCGATTGGTACAATCTGATGTGAAATCCGATTAGAGTGTATGGCTTTCTGTGCTCGATTTCTATTTACAGACTATAGTACGAAGTTTATTCAGTGTTAACGTGCAGTTAAATCAAGCGCCGTAACAAAAATGACGGTATCTTTAAAAATATTATACAGTACGTGGTTTATATATTGTTGTAAAGGTATTGGAGATACAAAACAAGTGATCAGTGATAATCGATTTCTATTTAAAAATTAATTAAAATACTTCATACTTATATACTTTATACCTGTCAATAGCTTCATGCATTATCTGGAGTGAACAGCATCCAACTGTTCATTCTACAGTATAAGTAAGTTTATAGATCGCTATTCTTTTGTAGAGAGCGCTGGTCTAGTGGTAAGAGCGTCGGATTCACAAAGCCAGTGGACTCAACTTCGAACTCGTGCTATGTACTCTAGGGAATAGAATGCTATAAGCGCTGCAGACAATGACAAATATTTATGGTAAATGTTCTTTATACTACTGCTACAAACTCAAAAGTAGTATCGTGGGATAGGTAATGAATAAATGAATCAAATGGTGTCGTCAGATACGAAATTGGCTCAGTAATTATCGATTTTATTGATCGATTTCTATTTAAAACATAATTTCATTACTTTATACAACTACACACACCGAGTCCTCCCTGACACCGATCCGATGCCGGTAACCGCAACCGCAACCTATACATACCGATTATGCAATTCCAGTATACTACAGCACCCGATAATGTCTCACCTCGCCAGACAGATCAGCTTTATACTCATAAAAGTCTCCTATTGTTTGTTATTTCTCGTATTGTTGCTTTGTTTTTTGGTATATATCAGGATTGCAGTGTTGCTATAGCCTCTACCCTTTGATGTCGTACCGTGGCGGTGGCCTCGTATCTGCGGGAGCTCCGGCTCCTTTGAGGAAGGTGCCGCCTGATGCCATCCTATCAGCCGAATCAACTGTTGCCTTTTTCTCAAAACACCTCTACCGCCGCCTCGTCTATGAATAAATATTTTTCTGGTAATATTTTTACTAAACACATTAAACATAATAAAAATAGAAAACTATAACATTTTCTCAAACTTAACTATATTATTTTCCAACAAACAGAAAAGTTGTGTGTAAGATATGATGTCATTAGAGAGAAGAAAGAAACAAAATAGTATATAAAAAACGAACTGTTATCAATCGGGGAGCTGGTGCGGAGAACACCTTAGGAAATGTAAGATACATAATTTACAGTAACAATAGTGACCATTCACCAAAACCTATCCAGCCTATAGCATCCCGTCGGCACGGATAGACCATCTTGATAAAATATCGAATACATCGGAATACCATATACCGGGCCTGGCCTTGCATAAGTCTATTTTTCGAAATTTCGAAAATTGTTATTTAAGCAATAAAAACTATTAATAGACACAATGTGGTTAACACGGTACACCTCGGGCCTGTTTCATAAAAATTAGGAGTTAGGAGCACTCGTAAATCTAAGAGTTACTAGCAGCTAAATAGCTGTTCTCTTTAAGTCTGTTTCATAAAATACTGCTAAATAGGAACTCTTCAATAAGAGCTCTTAAAAATGATTAATTCTAATGCAGGGAGCTAAATTTAGTTTACCAATGAGAATGGTTCTCTAGCCGAATAAAATAGCGGCAATCTGCATCACAATACAGGACCCGCACACACAGGCGAGGAGGTTAGTGCAATATGCAGCACCTGTGATTTACCTACAAAAGAGTGGGCTCCCGCGCGAACAATGACCATTGTTGGTCCGTGCCAGAGACAAACCACAAAGCTACAAAGCTCTCTGGGCGAAGCGGCGGCAGGAGTAGAGAAAATATTGCCAGCTTTTGGGCCTGTTTGCTCATTTGCCCACACATTTAGGAAGAAATTGAGGTAATTAAAAATTAGCCGTAAATATACTGCTAATTCTAGCTTCTCCAAATGTATATGAAACAGACCTTTACTTGTATTTTACGAGCTTTTAAAGCCATCGATTAAAACGACGACACCGACTAAAACTCTTATTTCATTGGTTCATTTTGGAAAAATCCGTGGGATTTACTGCTAGATTTAGCTGCTCGTAAATTGAGCCGCTCTTAAAATTAGCTGCTAGTAAATTTAAGAGCTGCTACAGAAGTTTTATGAAACAGAATTGATTTAAGAGCAGCTAAATAGCCGCTCTTAAAGTTTTATGAAACAGGTCCCTGCACACATGACTCCGTATATAGCCCGCTTAAGGAGAGGCAGTCAGAAATTGTTTGCTGACAATCTACTCCTAATCGTGATAGATGGTTGAAACCCAAGTAAAATGTTAATAATATAGTCCAAACATACAAAACGAAATCATAAAATAATGACATTAACTGTTTTGTGACAAATTTCAAGAGACTTACAGCACTCCCAGTTCCTGACAATATAATGGCGAATGTGACTGCATACGCATCAGGTCTCTAACAATTGCTAAAGAATCTTAAAAAAGCGCGGTTTGATCACCCTGCGCTGGGTATCGGATTTATCGTCACTTGTTCCAGCTCGTTACAAAAGATTGCCGTGAATCACTATTGGACGCATTGAACTGGTCACAGTATGATTCTTTTAAAAGGATGATTTCAATTGAAACTCATTGTCGACACATAATATATACTTCGGTATACATATTTCAAATAGACTACACACGCAACTTGCAAGCAGACGCGTCGGAATTAGCTAATATTATACCATGTAGTTCACAAACAAAAAACTTACTAAAATAAATGCATATGCTTTTTCCTAGGTGCCCCCCACCTATAGTTTCATGCTGTGTACTCTCTGAATTAGATCATAGCTAACGAATTTGTGCGCAGATCAACACACAGTGCTAGTATTGCTTTTGGGTTTGACTATTTGCATGTGCTCACATATTTCCCTAAATACCTTAGAGGTACTATGTGGTATGCGTCCATCTGACAATTAAGGTACCCCTGCATAAAATTCCTGGATGTGCGCCGGCCAAATGTTTTTTTATACTTTGCTTTTGTACACTATTCTGCATTATTTATTTTTATCGTGAACAGGCAACTAGATTGTTGCGAAACGTCGGATAAACTTTACTGTTCTCTTTTATTGTGGTCTTTTCTTTTCTTTTATTTTAAGTTAATTTTAATTGAAAATTATCCGCCTGATATTCAGTTTGTGTTTTATTCATGAGAATAAAATGTATTTTTAAACAAACAAATGCGCAAATTTCATGAGCTTAATTATGCAAGAGAGGGCTGGTTGTCATTGGATATTTATATATAATGTTGACTTTCTCCCACTGGGAGAAATTTCGTCGTCTAAACATAACTGAAAATCAGTATGGACACCATAGGGAAGCGTGTTATAGTGTAAGTAATTTGTATTTTGTAACCGAATTTACTGATGCTCAGTACGATAAATTATGTTTCTACTTTATTTGTTGCTTTTATATATCTGAAGAAAATTAATAAATTTTCTTGTTTTTTACATTGCTGTTTATAACCTTACTACCGGAGGTACCTCGGTTTCGTGAACCTACGCATGGTATGCAATTTATTCGGATGGTTCAATAGGGAAAAGCAGAGAGGATTATGTTGAGAAATACTTTTTTGGATCAAATCAGGGTTTATCCAAAGAAGCTAATGGGTGTAAAACCTTCTTAGTCATAAATAAACCAGTAGAAGGAGCCAGCAGATACGAGGTCACTGCAATCAGCCCCGACGAAAGCGAGACCCCCACCTCAAACGTTTGCAGTCGCATGTCCAGGTGAGTAGGGTACTCCTGGAACCGATGCTCAAATGTCTACTTATACTCTCCACATACAGGGATGTATTTAAGCTACCATCAGTTCAAAACGGGACCTATATAAATCGCCAGCAAACGACAATACTTACTTATAAGACGCGCAATTAGCATCTCAAACAGTCAAGATAAGCCCGCCGGTCTTTCTCTCTCTGTGTGTGTGTGTGAGTGTGTGTGTGTGTGTGTGTGTGTGTGTGTGTGTGTGTGTGTGTGTGTGTGTGTTCTGGCGTTGGTCGACACCGTGCCGGACTTTATGGGACCCGATCGATCTTTTCCGGGAATTTGACAACTCTGTGGGAATTTATCAACGCAATCTTCATCGTATGGCGGTATTCCAAGGGTGTTGAATTGTTCACGATCGTAAAGTGTGCAGTGCGACAAAAGGTTCTCCATGGTCTCGTCCTGCTGGGGGCAGCATTCGCAGGAAGATGTATCGGCTTTGCCAATGCTCATAGGATGGGTTGGGATACTTGATTTCCCTCCTAAATAGAAACGTAGTCACCGTAACAAGGTTCTCAGACCCATAATCGTTCCTCAGGTAACTCGCAGCCTCCCTGGATTATTTGTCTACGTCGTCATTTTCGTGAAGTCCGCAATGATTGGGAATCTATTGGAAGACTACGGTGCCCTTTACTCACATGATCTACCGGGTGATCTAACTCCACCCTATAATCCGGTTTACACAGTGCTATGTCGAACTCTTTATGTCGGTGCCCCCCCAAAAATCACTGTGACTCCCCGACCCCCTGTTTAACTTTGAGACCATCCGAATTTGGCATATATGCTGTATAATAGTTCATATCACTTGCAGAACATTAACCAGTCCTTCCTCTCTATAACACAGTCTTATTTTTTATTTTATACATGTACAATGCACTGTCAAGTAAACTGTAAATAAAAATAATTACCAAGAACATATACATATACAATGCATTTGCAACACTAATTTCACCTAAACCGCGGTATTATCAAACAGAAATTTGAAAAGGGAAAACACGACAATTATACATAATTTAAATATCAATTAGCACACAGCAAACACAAAAAGCTATCTAATTATAGTCGCCGACTATCGCCACCGCATTAGCATTTCTGTTCCCTCTTTGCCTTTTCTGCCTCCAGTCCCAGGAGGATATCTCCTACTTCTTCCTATTCTGTCCCTCAAACCTCACTGTCCGCCTTTCCATCCTCGGAGACAGCCTTTCTCTTGGAATCTTCCCAGACGGTGTCAGGGCGCTGACCTTGTTTAGGGAGATCTGGCTGCTGAAGCCCCCTCTGACCGGGAGTGATAAAGAAGAAGCCTCCTTGGAAAAGATCAGGAGCATCACCCTTACACTCGTTGATCCAATTTGTCAGATCGTCGCACAACCACATATCCAGGAAGCGCCGGAGTCGGATATCTTAGCTCTGTCTTTGGTTACCTGGATCAGGCAAATGTTGATTTCTTCTCCCGTATATGCTGAGCGATCTCAGCCATACCGGTGCTGATACCATCGGCATTTGATTGAAGGACATGAAGTGAGTTTCTCCTGGTGAAGGCTTCACTTTCTCAGTTGTTGTTGTTTGTTGCCCCCAGACCTACTAAAGTAGTAGGTGGTCTTAGCTGAGCTAGGAGCCTCCGTTGTGATCTGTTTAGTGTGCCCTCTGTTAGTCTGATTGGTGGAGGTGCGGTGTTGAGTACTGGGTTGGGTGTTAGTGTTTGAATTGTGTCGTTGACATGTTTTGTATG